>PVJH01014261.1:0-57830 GCA_004026705.1 Nesogale talazaci
CCACTAGTTGTCTGTTAGTTTGTCTAACTTCAGTGGCTTGTGTGTTGCTGTGATGCTGGAAATTATCTCACTGGGATTTCAAATGCCAGCAGATTAACCAAAAGTGAACAGGTGTCAGAAGAACTTCCAGAATAAGAATAAAAGACTAAAGACTAGAGTCCCCAAGTCACAGGAAGGAGTCACTGAAAAACTTATGCATGATTTCTAAATATTGGCAGTTACTTAAGGCCTAATAGTTGAAAGCAGGACATTGTCAGAGCTAATGGTGGACCACGAACACCTCAAGCTGGAGGATACTCAAAATGCGACTGAGGAAGAACTGATTTCTTAGAGTTGACTTCAGTGATGTGAACAGGGTCAATCCTGTAGGAGTGGGGCTTTGGAGAATCTTCATTTGCTAATGGGGCATGAGATTCAAGGTAAGCAGAAACAGTTTCAAAAATCTGCTAAGATTGTAACATAGGATTTGCAGAAATATGAATCTAAGAAATTTGGAAGTGATAAAATTGAAATGGAACACCTAAGGCTCTTTATGCTATACATCTGTGAATTAAAATTAACTAGTATTGACCTTTATAATTCAGAAGATTATATGCTTGGAATAACACAGGAGAAATGGCTTGGGATTTGTTATCAAACAAGACATGCAAAATGAACCATGAAGTACAACACACTCAGTCTGTGATAGCATTGTATGCACTCACCTTCTGGGAAATACAATTAATACAACCTTATTCACATTTACACACCCACCAAAAAGGTTAGTAATAAAGAAATTGACAAAGTCTACCAGTGATTTCTGTCAGAACATGTTCAAACAAGCAATACAGATGCATAGACAATGATTGGCAATTGGAATGTGAAAGTTGGAAACAAAGAGGAAGGGACAGTAACTGAAAAATATGGAGTTGGTGGAATTGGTGATAGACAGAAAGCTGTAAATCACTTAATAGAACTTTTAAACAACAATGTTTTGTTCATAGCACAAACCTTTTCTCAATAGAACAGCCTGGGCTTCTCCAGAATGAACACACTGAAATCAAAGGGTGGGGGGGCATTCATGAGAAGTGAAGCTGGAGAGCTCATACCCTTCAGTGAAAACTGGGCCAGGGGTGAGTGTGGAACACACCAGCAGCAGCTCATATGTAATAGCTCATCAATGATACAAGGTAAGACAATTAAATGGTCAATATTCACTGTTTTTTTAGGTGCCATAGGGTCAGTTCTGATCCTAGCCACCCTCTATGCCATAGCACGAAACACTCAACAGTCCTGTGCCACCTCAGAATGAGCCCTAAGCCCAGGCCCATTGTTGCAGCCACTGTGCATCTCCTTAAGAGCCTTTCTTCATTTTTGCTGCTGTACCAAGCACAACGGCCTTCCTAGGGACTGGCCTCTCCTGAAAATATGTCCAAAGTATGTAAGATACAGTCTTGGCATCCTTGCTTCTAAGGGGCACCCCAGCCTTACAAGACAGACTTGTCTATTTAGAAGTCCATGGTGTTTCCAATATTCTTCGCCAGTACCACAATTCAAATACATGAATACTTTTTCATTCTCCCTTACCTGATTCAGTGTCCAATTGTCACATACATACAAGGCAATGGGAAATACTGTGGCTTGGGTCAGACAAGCCTTAGACCTCAAAAGAATATCCTTGCTTTTCAAGAACCTAAAGAAGAACTCTTGTGCAGAAGAATTACCTGGTGCAACTCATCTTTTGACCTTCTGACTACAGGAATAGAGCCTGGTTTAAAATCTCGAAAGGAGTGTGTTAGGTGTATATGCTGCCATCATACATGTGCAATCTGCATGCTCTGTAAGTCATCGCTGACGCTGAATTATATGACAAGGAAGGTGGCATTAAGATGGGAGGAAGTCTTATTAGCAACCTGCAGCATGCGGGTGACACAAGCTTGATTGCTGAACATAAGGAGGACTTGAAGCACTTGCTGACGAACATCAAGACTTGTAGCCTTCAGCATGGATTACAACTCAATGTAAGAAGAGCAACATCCTCCCAATTGGATCAGTGGCAACATCATGAGTCTTTGATACAAGACTGATGTCAAGGATTTTGTCTTGCTTGTGTCCAGAATCACTGCTCATGGATATGATAGTTTTAGGAGTTATAAAGGGGCTTCAAAAGTTCATGGGAAAATAGAATTACCTCTTATTTTCACTTTTCCACACATTTTAAGCTCTCTGATATACACTTATATGTCACATTATGATTTTGCTTATTATAATATTTATAATATCTACAGAAAAACATACAACGAAACAACAGTTTTACATGTATAATCCAGTAACATCAATAAAATTCTTCAAGTTTTGCAACCAATCTCATACTCTCTTTTAAATTTTTTCTCCTCTACTAATATAAATATATTGCTTCCTAACATCCTATCTAATCCTTGGAGCTACTGTTTTCAGTTTGATCCCATTTATATTAATTTTGATTTGCTTGAGGATAAATTATTTAAGAACTGAGCTAAACTATTTGAGTTTAGGAAGACTTCAGGGAATAGCTTTGTTTCAAGGTTTAAAGATTATATCAGGAGAATAATTTTAGGAGTTCATCCAAACTTCATGGCTGCATAAAGTGTAATACCCACAATAACTTGGACTTCTAGTAGAATCTTTGATCTAAAGGCTCAGTGATCATAGTCAAGCACTATAATTTCTTTGGACTCATACATAACAAAAAAGTCATTGTTCATTACATTTCCTTCTCCTCTACCTGACTTTCCTTTTTCCCCTATATGAACTCGGGTGGCTTAGTTATGCACAGGGTTGCTAGCCACAATCTGAGCAGTTAAGAAAAAAACCCACCTCCCTTTGGGAGAAAGATGGGATTTTTTTACTCCCATAAAGAGTTGCCTTCTTAGAAACTCACACAGGCAATTCTAATCTGTCCCATAGGATTGCTAAGGGTTGGAACGGCGATGTGTTTTTAGTTTGTCTGAGTTATTTCTATATTGCTCTAGGCAAGGAGTGACCAGTTACTGTGTCTTGAATAAAAGTATGTTAATTTTTATGGTCTATAGTAAAAAGGCATGAATAAAATCATCTTGTTATGAATCAAAAATATTTCTTAATATAGACCTACATATTTTAAATTATTCTCTGTTCCACCAGCAGAATGTATGTTATGTGATTGTGAAGGTGGTCTTGTCATTGATTGCCACAGTTTATTCATCTGATCTGGATTTTTGTCCTATTACTGCATTGCCATTCCTCACATGACTCTAGAAACTACCCATTCTCTCACAAAAGAAGAAAATAATTTTTTAAAGATAAGACCTCAAATTTTTCAGAAATTACGCGAGGAAGGCAGAAGAATGTACATGGAGGCAAATGTGGACTTTTCTAAGACTGAGAGATAGGGCTTCCTGATAAATAGGACCTGAATCCAAGAATCCAATCACCCAGCATGTTCTGAGACCTACCTCTTACTGGCAAATGGGAGAGAGAAATAGTCCTTTTAAGAAGGAAACACAATGAAGGGCATGAAATCTTACTTCTGATTCTGTTAAAAATTAACATCTTGTACAAAAAGAAGCAGTTTCTCCAAATACTTTTGACTCTCTTTTCAAGCATATGAGACTATGAATCTAGAAACATTGGGGGTCAGGTTAAATGCAGAGAAAGAAAGCAGAGTAATCAGAAAGCACTTTAAAGTGATAGGCAGATGTAATGCAAAGAGAAATTGCTTCACATTATGAAAGAAAGGAATGATGCTTGTGAACTGCCTCTTCTGAGGCTTAAGTAAAACAATAAAAAGAATGATTTGCAAATGAGAAATTGCTGTATAAACACGAGATCTAATTCTTATTTTTCTCCAAAGATATTTACTAATGCCCCATAAATGTAAGAAGCAGGAGTACTAAAGTGAGTCACAGGAGACTTTATTGCAACAGATTTAATTGGTTTCCATTATTCCAGAATGCTAGCCATGTAATCTAAGAGATAAAGTGCAGAGTTAAGGTGAGAGTAAAACTCTATCTAGAACTGCAAATCCCTCAAAAAAAAAAAAAGGAACAGCTAATCCTTCCACTATCAGGTTTTATTCCTAAATCATGCTTTCCTACCCTATATTTGATTCAACTTTTTGTTTAACTCTTGTTTGTTTTGCTGTTTTTTTCAGTCACTAATGTGTCAGAAAGAGATGGAAAGAAATAAATCCAATATCAAGAGTATTACTTCCCTTTCCAAGACAGAGATTATCCCCACATAAAGAAACTGGAGTGGTTTTGCAAAGGGGAAAAAATGGCCCCTGGCTGATTTAGCACGTCCTTGAAACACTACAGTAAAGATCCTCTGTGGCAGATGTAGACATCTCTAAGATACCAGAGGGGGAATGACATTATCTGGTAAACAAGCTGGGACTACTGTGTTAGGTAGAGCATGTTCTGTTCTTTTCTCCCATATTTTTCTTTTTTTCTGGGGTAAATTAAATTTTAGCTGCAAAAATCTGCGTTCCTCCAACAATGGTGATTTATTGAATGGTAGTGAATATCTTGTCACAGAAATCACCGCAAGTATTCAACAAAAATAATCGTGCTAAGGCTTTGACTATGCTTCCGAACCTCACGAACATTGAGGGTGACCCACAGCTCTGCATGTCCAAGATCAATAGAAAAGCGGAGTCATCAGAAGCTTAGAACTCTGGGGAAAGCCCTAAAGTCCCTCCTCACAAATGTGAACATCTAGTGCAGACACAGAAAGGTTGCAAATATTCAGTGTCTATCTTTTGACTTCATTGACTCTTCTACATCATTACAGTAAGAATGTATTAATGCCCACTCTCCTAAATAAGCTCCTTGACGCATATCTTGACAGCATATCTACTGCTAGTTCTTGGGCCCATCATCCAACTATCTCTACCCATTTTAAGTCTTGAAGCCATGGTCGCCTCCAGGAAGAGGTTCTGATGGGTCTGCTGAATGTCTATTAGATCTATGGTATGCTGCAAGTTCAGGCCAGGGGTGCAATTTATTTTTATTGCCTTTCACCCAATGGAACTGCTGATGGGCTTCCTTTGGGGCCGATATCTCCTTATAGACCAAAAAACTATGAATGATTAGGTCACAAAGCCCTTGCCATATGCAGATGAAATCTGAGAGTAAGGGGTTAAAGGTGGGAATCTCATGCAGAGGTTTGGACATGGCAGATATTTCAGGTTTAATCATCCCAGGACACCTATTTTCTCAGAGACTCCAGAAATCAGCCACACGAGTCAGAGCAGCGTAAGATGCTAAGCACAGCAAGAGCTCAGTTGCCTAATAGGATCGAGGAGGTGATGGGCATCCATGCACAGTCAGTCTGCTCTGGCCTGAAAGAGATATCCGAGAGTACGCTAGATCGCGTGCTAAGCCTTTAACCCAAGTCCAGTGCTGTGTCAGCACAGAGGTAACCACTTGCCTTGATGTTGTTAGATACACATGGCAAGACTTCATTTCCATCATGTTTCTCGCTCCAGCATTGCCTCAGGGGGTTATAAAAAACATGGAGTGCCTGTAATTTTTCTGGCATGACTAAGAGAATAGTCTTGAACTTGAAGACTGATCTCTGGGTGTAAAGTGGTAATAGGCTATTGTTCACACCCTTCCCGGCTGCATTAAATCGCTCTTTGGTATTTAGCCATAATTCACAATCAGCAGCAGCTGTGTCAGAGGGAAGACTGCTGTTCACACAGTTTGACTGCAATTGCAAACACAAATGCTGTGAACCTACGCAAACTGCTATTCTAGGAACATGTTTGTTGTTGTTGTTTGTTTGTTTTTTAATCTGTGTAAGTTTGGGTTCCAGTATTTACAGAAGAGAAAAACAAAACAACAAAAAACTGCCACCAGAGAATGACTGTGTTACAGAGTAACAAGGATTGTTCTCCATTTTTCTTAAGTAAAATTTTTCTTCCCTGCATCAGAGTCTGGATGGAGTGTGTAAATGAGATGCTAATGAAATGCTCTGAGTGAGGTCTGAAAGAGCAAAGTCCTCCTACTTGAGGGGGACAGGACCTATGAATGCGTGATGCCAAATGCCAGGGAAATCTTTAAGGGTGAGTGAAATTATCTTCCTGGAATGGTGGCCAGCCTCTTCCTCCTGGAGACCAGGTGTTTTAAGACCTCGCCAAGACATGCCTCTCTCTTCATCTCTCCCAGTGCTCCTAGAACAGCCCCATTGTGATAACTTACATAAAACAAAGGAAAGGAAATCAAATCAGTGGTTACAAGTCAGGCTGCTAATTCCAAGGTCAGCAGTTCAAAACCACCAGCCACTCCACGGGAGCAGGATGGGCCTTTCCACTCCTTTTGAGAGTCACCCTTTTGGACACTCGCAGGGGCCGTTCCGGCCTGGAAGGTTACTATGCGTCAGTATTGGCTCGGTGGCAGTGAGTTTGGTTTTGGAGTTGATGAGATAGAAGAATGGAGAGAGCATTATCCTTCTTTGGTCCCTGGGAGCTAAATTGAAATAGTGAAATGAAATCATTTCAGTTGCAATGTAATATATCTAATAGTAATAATAATGATGATGATAATAGTAATCATAATAATTACTTTCCAATCAAGTAGATCTTGAATGCTTAAGGGGCTGGGATTCAGTCTATTTCAGACTATGTGACGCCAGACTGATTATAGAAGTTGCCTGAATTTTAGTTCTTTTACAGAACAAAGAGTTACATTAATGTGTACAAAGTGCTTTGACAATTCAATCAGGAAGTAGGTGTAAAGTACTTGGCATGGTCACTAAAAATGGACATGGTTTATTCCACTGTACACTGCCCCAGCCTATCCTTCTGGCTTGAGACCAGACCTGTTTCTTATTCCACCTCTACCCATTGGCACCTGGTCCCATTTCAATTCTTCAACCTCCTAGGTTTGTCTGGTGTCTGAAACTTTGCCTGTAGTATTTCCACTGCCTGCAAGTTATGCTGGTGTCCAACTCTTCTTTTGCCTTAGTAATGTGTTATAATATTGAAGTTTCACATTTTACAAATATTCCTTATAGAAATAAATTAGTCTTCTACCTGAAGTTGTATGAAAATCCAGAAGTCACCATACAAAGAAAAACACAAGTAGCCATACTGGTTATATCAATTTAAAAGTTTTTTAAAAATCCATAATCAAGAAAATTCCACTCAGTTCATTATTATATTATTAAATGCCAATATATTATTTTGAATATTTTAAATGAAGAATTCATAGTTCCTAGCATTCAGAGTGTCTTTATAGAACTTCTTGATTCTTATGTGTCAGAGCTCCTAAAGCTTAGTTCAAAAAAAAATCTTATTTCCCCTCAATTCCATTTTTCCACGAACTTTTGAAATTCCTTGTGTAAACTTTAAGAATGGCAGATATTAATGTAGAAGCAGTATATATTAGCTTGTTTAGTTGTGTGATGGTGGTCTAATGGAAGTTTCATAAGCTTTCCTTTGTTGGTTGGTTTGTTTTTGTGGGCATCACTGCCTCTGCTGGTCGTGGGCGCTACCCAGTGCCGCTTCTAAGAGCCGCCGCTGAATTTGAACCGCCAAGTCCACGGGCTGCAGTCCCGCCCTCAACCACTTACGCCACCGGCACTCAGCCCCATAAGCTTTCTTTTGTTCTGATTCAGAAAAGTACACGTTGGCGTTCTGCAATGTGTTTAGTGAGAAATTTTATCCACTTTCATATGTTTATAACTTAAAGCAAAAACAATGTATCATTATAGTGAACAAAGTATAATAGTTCACATTAGCTTATGTTTGCCCCAAAAGAACAAATGGATTATAAATAAATTAGATTAATGAAGTAGATAAGCAAATAATAAATAAAAGAAATAAATTAGTCCTTATACAAAGAAAAAGTGATATGTGAAGTTGTTTTTTTGTGTGTGTGAGAGTTTTATGAGCAGTTTACAGTTTTTCACAAGAAAATACGCTTATCACATTTGTGGCTAAATATATCATTTATCTTTTTAAAATATCAATATTTCCTACAGAACTGAAAGCTCTCACTCCCTCTTTACTTGCATTCCTTGCAATAGAATTCACAAATCTTTATGGATTAGAAGATAATTCCATGCCCTAAATGGTTCATGGGGTGATAATCGGAAAGCATGACTCACCACCCAGAAGGATAATGCAGCTTCTGTAGACCAAATTGGAAATTATCTAAGACCAGGCAAGTGGTCCCGGCCCCAGAGTTGAGTGAACTGTGCTTCTTCTGTCTACATCTTTCTTCCTAAAATCCTGAAATGGGTCTTAAGCACAGGAAAACCCACAAGGAAAGAGGAGAGTCTCTTTGTGCCTGTGGGAAAGGCCAACTCTGTTGAGAGAATGCTGTCTTTCCTTAGCCTAATTTCTTGTGATCAATTTGGTAAGATTATGGTACAAAAGACATCCAGAAATACTCAACATGCCAGATAGGGTGGGTGCATTCTAAAGTAGATGTTGGGTTTCAGTCCATACTAGATAGGGAGATTTAGCTTACTCATTGTCAAGAAGTATTTCACACAACTTGGTAAAATCAACCAGAAAGGACTATTCTCCTCATGTAGAAATCCTTGAAAGATGAGTCCAAGGTTTGTAATGTTGGTGATACCAGTGCCTAGAAAAGTACCTGGAATGTGCAACAGGTGTTATTAGGTAGCATCAAGTAGGTTTCAACTTTTAGCAACCATCTCTACAATGAAACACTACCCACGCCTGTACCTTCCCCCATTGGTTCTTATATTTGAGCCCACTGTTTAAGCCAATGTGTCAATCCAACAATCCATTGTTGAGGGTTTTCCTCTTTTTCACTGGCCCTCTACTTTAGCAAGCATGATGTCCTTATCTAGGGACTGGTTTCTCCTGACAACCTCTTCCATGTATTTCTAATGGCTCTAATGACCATTCATTCAGGCTGTACTCCTTCCACAACAGATTTGTTTGTTCTTTAGGTAATCCACAAGACTTTCAATATTGTCCACCAGCACTAAAATTCAAATTCATCAATTCTTCTTTAGCCTTCTTTGTTCTATGTCCAACTTTCACATGTTGTGATAGTTATATAATGTCATGTCAAATTGAAGAATTGTGCTTCCTTGTAGGTGTGGTCTTCTCATAAGGAGGATCCAGGGGATCTCCCCCTCTTTCTCTGCGTTCACTTTGCTACAGGTGGCTAATGCTTGGACCTGCCGGAGCCCTGGAGATGTATCCAAATGCCACTGAATCCACAGGGTTTTGTCTGTGATCTTACTGCTTTCTTCATCATTGCATGTGGCTGTAAGAGTCTGAAGAGTGACTCATGGAGTAGTACAGAATTAAAGATGAGTGGGCCTTGGTTGCATTGTTTATTTCTTGATATAAAACTATTTTATGCATATGTGAGTGTCTCTGAATTTGTTTCTTTAGTCAATCCAGCCTAACACATTAGTACGATGGAAGTGGGGTACTAGAGAAAAAAATCATGAAGATAGTGGGTGCTTGTTATGTCTATGGTGACTTTTCTTGGTTTAGTCTGGTAAGACAATACTGCTTACTCCATTATTTTCTGGAAGGAACATGGGAAGTGAAAGTTGTTATTCCTAGAAATTGTTTTGGGTTATGCTTGTCTGAAATAGTTAAAGTGAATGTGATAAATATAAATTTTGTTCTCAGGAGGCACAGAATTGCCCCTTCAACTTCTCTGAAGCAATGCTAACTAGTCAAAATGGCTTTAAGAAGGCCTGCCTCTGACTTGAGGGAGCCAGAGGCCTAAGGTCATATTGCACATGAATGGGATAAGTTAGATTGGAGAGGATTTAATTTGACTATTTTAAGGATGTGGTTAGAATCTTGCTGTAATAAGTTTATATTGATCTTTTCGATCTATTCTTTTTGATGTAATGAGTAATAGAAATGAAAATAGAGAATTTGTAAGCCCATTGCATTAAGTATTAAATTGGATCTTTACATGGGTCTAGGATATGTCTGCAAAAAAGGGTCTAAAGATGTACCTGCAAATGAGAGTCTTAAAAGATAAACTCTGCCCAGTGCCTTGAGTGATCTGTACAATTACATTCAAAAAGACTTTCTGAAAGAACTGTTGGCAGACTGGTAGTTGTGGGTAAGGTGACTATTTTGAATTTTGAACTTGTGATATGCTCCTAAACTAGAAAAATTGGGAGCCATGACGAAAGTCTCCTCTCCTGGACTAAAAGATAAAGAGAGCCTGTAGGTAGCCTGTAAAGCTCACTGAGTGATGTCCTTTATCGATGCATGTATTGAGTGAAAGTGGGAGAAATGCAGCAGTATACAGATGGGTTAAATCTGACTAGTGACACTTGTGAACAGGGATTAGGAGAAGACTTGAGCAGCTTGACTGGTCTGAAGTTTAAAGAGTTCTGTGAAACCTGAGCCAATAGTGTGACTTAGCCCAAGGGAGTTAGGATTGCTAGGAATTCATGAAGGGCCTCATACTCAAAAGGTGAGGCAGCCCACGAGCATGCTGGGCAGGCTCAGCAAGGCAACCCACATTAAATTGACCAGAACCTGATCAGGTGAAGATTTTTGCACCTGTGAGTTGGTGCATCCTGCTACTGACTTTATGGACGGCCTATTATGAATTTGGAGCCACAACATTCCAACTGGAATGAAGATATTTCACATCAAAGACCATGCTTCTGTCCTCAGAGTACTGAGTTGATATAAATGGGTAATATTGATATTGGATAACAAAAACAGGGAGTATAAAGGCATTAAGTGGCTGACTTGTAACCTTTTACGTTGGAGGGAATACGTTAACAGGATTAAAAGAATGTGGTGTACAAATTCACCATATTGTAATTGTTAGGCATAGATGATATTATGATTCAATGAGTCTGGCATAGTTTGAGTTGAATGCACTTTAGTTGCGCCAATACAGTCTTACTATTTTCTTTGTTTTTTTTAAATATGTAAGGTTAAAGAGTTGTGTAAAAGTGTGAAACTGAAAAAAATAGGTGTGTGGTGGAACATAATGTCATGTCCATTTGAAGATTTAAAAGTGTATGGGTGGAGTCTAGCCTCAGCCTGATGATGCTTCCTTGTGGTATGACTGTCTCATAATTAGTGTCCTAGGAATCTCTTTGTCTTCACCTTCTCACTGGGGGCCTATGCTGGGACCTGCCAGAATGCATCCTGGAGATGCATTCACTGCCATTGGATCCTCGGGACTTTGCAGCCACCAGCCTGTGATCTCTGTATCACACTGCATCATTGGGTGTGGCTGTGGGAGTCTGAAGAGATACTTCTGGATTAGTATTGGCCATATGGACTTTAACTGTATTTGGCTGGAATATTATATAGATGCACAACTATTTCTTGACATAAAATTCTTTCATATATATACATATATATATATATATATATGAGTGTCTCTGGATTTGCTTCTCTGATTAACCTAGCTTAACACACATACATATCAGATGCTTCAAAATACCCAGTATGTAGTGACATTGTATACACCTTTAATACATTTTAAGTTTAATTTTAAAATTTAATTTAGTATTAATTTAATTTTAAAATGTAATGATTTAATTTTAATATTTAATTTACTTTAATCTTCACAATAATTTTACTTTAATTTTAAAATTAATTAATTAATTGATTTCCTAATAATGTTTTAGCACATTATTTTTTAAGAATATGTAAATCAATGAGTCATTCAAGGATAAGGTGACAACATATCTTACAAGTAGATAATGCAAACAGATTTGTTCACTAACAAAAAATTCTATGACTGCTTTGTTTTATATTTGCTTTAATGCATATGACAATCTTACTTGGGAGTACAGTAAACCAAACACTCAGATGCCTGGTGAATCCATTATGATTCACGACAACCCCACACATGCCAGACTGGAACCATGCTCCAGAGGCTGTTCAAGGACTGATATTTCACAAATAGAGCCTCCGTCGTTGTTCTCTCTCTGGGTGGATTTGAATTACAAACTTTTCAGTTAGCTGATGGTTGAACAATTTGCACCACCCAGACATGACTATGTGAGTCCCAGGAAACTATTTTCATGTCCTAACCTCCAGAACCTGTGGAAAGGATCTAATTTGGGAAAAGAATCTTAGCAGATATAATTAAATTAAAAACATGTCTAGATGGATCATATGAGATTTAGGATGAGTCCATGGACTTGCTGGGCTGAGGACTACATGAAGACAGAGACAGAGAGAGTAGCTTTGCAGCCACGCCTGAAACAGTGCCTAGAAAGGACCATGAGCATTTGGCACAGGCAAAAAGGGATTCTCCCTTAAAGTCTTGGATGGGAATCTGGTTCATAAGGACTAGAGGAGAAGATGAGAGCAGATCAGTTGGTCTAAAGTTAATGGCCTATCCCAAAAGACCTAGGGTTGTTGAGAATTGATCACAGGGGCACATGGACTAAAGGAAAGAAAACCAGTTAGCACCCTGGTGGGGTTAAGTGAGGCAGGCCAAAATTGAGTTGACCAGAACCCAGCCAGATGAAGAGATTTTCAAACCTGTGAATTGGTGCATATTGCAGCTGACTTCCTGGATGGTCTGTCCTGATTTAACTCTGCTAATGGGTGCAGACTTACAAGGTTCCAAATGAAACATTCTTCACATCAAAGAATATGCTTGTCTCCTCAGAGCACTGTGTTGGTGGAAGTGGATGTTATAGAAAGTATGATACACCAACTGGGGAGGATAAAGGCATGAATGACTAGCTCACAATCTTTCATAGGTGGATTAATATGTGGGTAGGATTGGAGGATTATGATGTAAGTGTTCACATAACATCAATTGTTAAATATTGTACTTCCTTTTGTTGGTTGATAAAACATTCTCATTAAATGAGGCTCACACATTTTGAATTGTATGCATTTTGGTTTTATCCTTTTAGGTACAAATATGATTTTATTATTGTTTTGTTTAAAAATTACATGTCTAAAGCAAAAACAAAAAATATATATATGACTAAACAATTGTGTAAAGTTGTCAAGTTGACAACAGGTGGTCTGTGGTAGTTACATAATCCTCTGTCAACTTGAGTGCATTAAGAGTGAAAGGGTGGAGTTTAGCCTGTCAGTCAGTTCACAGCTTGATGACCTAATTTGGAGGCACAAAGGAGACAAATAGCTCACTGGAGGATAGATCCACACTCTGTCTGTCTTCCCTTTCCTCCTCTTGAGACTCTCAGAGGCTGGAGACCTATGCCAGCATTGAGATGCTTCCACCACCACCTGATCCACAAGACTTTCTACCCACCAGCCCGTGACTGCGTGCATTGGTCACAGTGGTCATCATTGCATGTGCTACCTCAGTCTAAAGAGGAAAGTATGGCCTGGGGCTACTATAGAGCTTAGGGACTTGATCAGGACTGGGCTGGGATGTTTGCTCCAAACACAATTCTTCTTTGATATAAAGCTCATCCTCTTATACATCTACAGGTATCTCTAAAATGTGTGGTGGATATCACGCTGTTTAATACATATGATAAAGATTCAAAAATTCTTAGAAAGAAGGTGATTTGTCCAAGACCAGACCAGGTATTCAAGTCTAGGTATGACTCTTTCTAGCACATTAGCCATCACCCAACAGCTGGATGATCCATGTATATGTGAGTTTGACAGAATGCACCATTATTAACCTGAAGCTTCCTTTGCTCGTTGCATAGCATTCACATCATCTTTGCTTCACAAACTCCACCACAACCACCTCCTCCCATTCCCAAACTGGCTGATATACAAACACTTCAAATTATCGAATGCAAATTGTCTTTGAAAATCAATTTCAGAATGCTTAGCCAAAGACTTTTCTAAGCAGTTATTGATTGAAAGCAGAAAACTTAACGCAAATCAAATTTAGATTACCCAGGCTCTCTCCTACAAAGTATCGTCTTCAAGTAACATAGAGGGGGTCACTGCTTCTGCTGATTCTGCTGCTGCTGTTAATAAATAAACAAGTGCATCTTGTTGGCATCTCCGAAGGCAGGACATCTTCACTTTTTTTCTTCTTTTGTTGACAAGAATGAACAAATCTTTAAAAACGTAATGAGTCAAGTCATTCTCTCTGTGGTATATATGTGGCTCCAAGGGACTTCAGCAGGCCCCTGTTGAGGGTCATTACCTATTTCAGGCCCTCTAGGAAGCTTTGAATAAATAATTGCTTCCTTCCATTACACGAATATCCTGGTGTTGTAGCATAGGCCAATACAGAGAAGTAACTTTTGAACTGGGAGTATTTGGCTGATTAATTTTCCATTAAAGGCTTCCGGACTCCATGCTGAAACTTCAAGGATCAAGCTGAGAGCTGAGAAAAAAGAAACCATCTGAATGCTTTGCCGGTAATTAACATCACCAGATGACAAATCAATGCGACCTGGCTGTTCCCATAAACAACAGTAACAGGCAGAATTAGATTTCAGAACCAAGGACTGTCTTGTGGTTATTAGAACTTTGAACCAGTCTGGTTTATCATGTGCTCAGAAATGGTCTTTCCTCCACAGATACAGTGATTACTATTTATAGATATATGGTTCACTTGGGGATCCTGGTAAAATTCAGATTCTGATTTTTTTATATCTGTGGTAGAAATACAAATTCTCAGCAGGGAGTCAAATTAGACAGAACTTGTTTGAGTCCCTGGTGGTTATTTTTCTGTGACTCATCTTGCTTTTAGAGAGGAAAAAGATAGAAGGCTGGATAGCGCTTATTCAGTTATATGTGGTGGTCAAGTCTGCAGGTGTCAACCAACCTTTAAGAAAAAATGGTCTACCATAAGAAAGCAGTAAATTATATCTTAGAATGTGATTTTGCCTGAGTGTTTTCTAAGTTTTAGCATATTTAAGAATTAAGTAGGGAGTATGATAGAAACATAGATTCCATAATTTCTGTCTCAAGAGTAGTCATAACAAGTTGTCCCAAGTGATCTTGCTTCAAACAGATCACAAATCGTATTTGACTACAAAAATCTCACAAACCAATTCTTTAAACAGATACAAAGTTGGAGTGCATATTTCTTAAATTTCAGAAGCTATTTGAAAAACTAATGCATATAAATTGAGATAAAGACTAATCTTTTCCTTCTTTGGTTAGCACAAATAATTCTTACCCAAAGGAGTCCTGGAGGCACAATGTTTAAGCTGTCTGCAGCTGGCTGAAAGTGTGGTGATTTGAACAGACTCAAAGACCCCATAGGAGAAAGACAGGGTGATATGCACCAATAAAGATCACAGTCTAGAGAACTTTATGGGGCAGTCATATTCTATCCCACAAGATCACTGTCCCAAGATATGGCAATCTACCATAGCATCTAAAACAGCAGGCCTTATTAATGGGATTCACTGACCTCTTGGGTACTCTATAGCATTTCGAAGCTTGAGATCAGATCAGACACTGTCAACTGAATTTTCTGCTTCATATTGATTTTCACATGGGGCTTGGGTTTTTATCACAGCAACTGATGAAAATGCAGCATCCCATGATGAAAATGCAGCATCCCACAGTGATGTAATCATCCAAAAGGAGACAAAGCAATTGATCAAGCATGGTACCTGTGATCTACTTCATAGTTACTTATGCAAATTACCTGGAATTAGTAATTTGCACAATGCCTAACAGGTTTGAGAATTTTCACAATGAGTTTACTGTGATATTCTGATGTGCCTCAGCACACTCTTTGGGAATTATGGGAACAGGATGAGTAAAACAGAAGTTCAGAAAGACTCATACCTCTGATTCCCTCTTTATTGGCAGGGATTAGGCTTCTAAATAAATATTTACATGATAAACATAGATTGCCTATATTTTTGGAAATGAAAGAAACTTATTTTTAATAGATGGGGAATAATATTCTAGCTTTAGGCAGCTTAGTAATGCAAGTCAGAACATTTTTAAAGTAAATGGTATGGTTTAGGAAATCCAAGTGAACATCAAATTTATAAGTAGGATTTTTTCCAGGTTGTTTTGCACTAAGTTGATGCAGAGTTCAGCTGTTTCCTTCTTTTGTCAGAGTAGACCCCAAAACTCTTAAAGAATCAATTGTTCACTTATCAGCCACCTAATGTACAATTATTAGACTCTTCCTAAATTAAAGAAACATGAAAACAATCCAAAGGACTGATGTGTCATGGGAATACTAATTCTTCATGACCCTGAGAGCACAAGGATACCTGGCTTCTACTACCAGCTGCTCGAAAGGTATTACATTAAATGGTCCTGAATAGATAGGGAGAAAGATGTTTAACAAAACTCAAAATTATAAAGAAGACCAGGCTTATGGCTCAGAGAGACTAGTAGATACAACTGAGATTATGGCCCCCATTCATTCTTCAGGTCTGGATATGAAATATGGTTCACTTATCAGGCAAAAAATAGACCCAGTTGGTCTATAAGTGGAATGCTGAGACTAGTAAAGTAAGCCCACTAAAGAATAATGAAACAGTTGAGATCAAAATGACCCAAGTTCAGAAGGGTACAGATAGAAAAAGGAATGGAAGCTGGAAACATAAGGGGGAAGGGGGATATGTGTCTTTGCATTGTGAATATTGCAACCATGGGAGTGAAATATGATGTGAATGTAGGGTTCAATGGACAACTAATTCAATTTATAAACTCTCACACAATTCACAAGAAGAAGTAAAAAAAAATAAGACATACCATTTCTCTGTTCCACTTTCTGGAACTTTCAAAGTTCTCATCAAACAAATGTTTCATGTGGAAAGTCCAAGAAAATGATGTCAGTTTTCTTTTTTTTTAATTTCCAGAGAACATTTGCTAAACCCTGGCAATGCCTTCAAATATATATACATATACATGTACATATCAAAGCAAGTGTGTGGGGGGGGTGCCATGGGTAAGCGGTTGGGCTGCTAAATGCAACATTGAACTTGAATCTACCAGCCCCTCTGAGGGAGAAAAGATGAGACTTTCTACCACAGTAAAGTTTTCTTGCTGCTGTTAGTGCTAAGCTCCACTGAGCTGGCTCTGACCCACAGCATCTCTCTGCTCAATCGAACAAGACAATGCATTGTTCCGCGCCATCGTCACAACTGTCCTTAGGCCTGAGTCCATTGAGGCAACCGCTGTATCAATGTATCTCAGTACGGGTTTTACTCTTTCTCGATTCTCTTCTACTTTATAAACATGATGTCCTTCTCGGACTAGCCCTTCCTGATAACATGTCCAAAGTATACGAGGAGAAGTCTTGCCATCTTTGCCTCCAAGGAGCTTTCTGCTTTTGCTCCTTCCAACATAGAAAAGGTGACAGTCTCATCAACACAGGAGAGCAGTTCTAGTCTAGGCCGTAGGGTTGCTGTAAGTCAAAATCAACTTGATGACGGTGGGTTTATTTTAAAAGTTCTTGAAAAAATCATTATCTTTTAATAAAATTCTTTTTTTCTTGAATGTTTTGAAGCATCCTCTTATTTATATAATTTTAATAGGGTATAGAGAAAGTGGTGGAAAGAGGGCGAAATCGTTTTGTTTGTTTGTTTAATTTTGACAATTTTCCTTTGAGTGCTCTTTGGTGCCTTAGTAGTAACTGATCATGCTATGAAAATAAGAGTGATGTGATTCTTATTAGTGTTTCATAATTAACAGGTAAGAATTTACTTGGCTGCATTTATAACTTCATGAATGAATGACTGAGTGGTTAACAGACCACAAATAAGGTTAGAAAATTCCTTTGGTACAAGAAATTCATAGAAATAAGTTGATTAAGAGAAATTTGTGCTGTTTTGGTAGCTAATAATGTAATATTCTGCCTCTATACATGTGGCAGTCACATAATATAGTGTCACCTTGAGGAAGGGATGGAATCTCACCTATCAATCAAGTTGGCCTCATTTGTAGGTGCAATGGAGATAAACACCTTTCTGGAGGCCAGACATCCTCCCTCTTCTACAAATTCCTATTGACAAGACACATAGAGCTATACTGATGGAACCAGAGTCCTGGAACTGGAGGAGTCATGTGACGGCCCATGCCAGAGTTAAGTTACTTCTATTGCTACCGGATCCAAAAAGCTATCCACCCACTGGCCTGTGATCTTTCTGCATTCATTATCATAGCATGTGTTGAGTGACTCTGAAGAGAATTTTATAGACTGGTAACAGACAGGGGAGCCAATATCAGACTTATGAATTTGATCTTGACTGCACTGGGATGTTTTCTCAATATACAATTGCTCTTTTATAGAAAGCTCTTTCTCACTCATGTATAATTGTCTCTGGATTTGTTTCTCTAGTCAACCAAGACTAACATAATACAGTATAATATTTATATATATATACATATATATGCTCTTGGTAAAAGGGTAGATCAAAGAGCATTGCTGTTAGGTTTTAAGTTTTATGTGCACAGGTAAATTATAAACCAAACATGTTTAAACATGTGTCTGCTACCAGTAGATGATTATAGACATGTTCACCCAATGATACACTTATCATCATCTGTGAGAAAATAAAAAATATCATTCCCACATATTCTCCCCCACCAGCTATACTGGTTTAAGATGAGCACATGGTTGATTGTCTCCTTGTAGAAACAGACATCCTTTGATTATCTTCTCTCACCAAGGCACTCATCTTCCCTCATTGATTTCCAATGCAGGTTTTGGGTTTCCTCACCTATGAGCTCAGGGACTTTACAGCGATAACCACACATCTTGTGATGTATGTAACTACTGAATATGCATGTTCTATGGCTACCCATAAATTGCCCCCAAAGAATAAAGAAGTCCTGTCTTCTCCCCTGTCATTCCCATCTTCCACATCCCCACGTGAACCACCAAGCGGAGCATGCTACCAAGAAATATGTCTGATTCCTTCATTTTACTTTCTCCCTTACTATCTATGACATTACTATAATCTTGTAAACATATTATTGCTAGACAATTGCAACTGCCATGCCTTTTATCATTTTTTAGGGGCTGGCCACCCTGACAATATTCTTGCTATAATGCCTGCAAATAAATAGTATACTCTATTAGTTGGGGTTAATTAGAGAAACAAATCCCAAGGCACACATATATATGCAAGAGAGAATTTTATAACAGGAAGTAATTATGCATCAGTAAAACACCCCAGCCCAGTCTAGATCAAGTCCATAAACTTAATATTAGCCCAAATGTCCAATATTAGTCCCAGAATTGCTCTTTAGACTCACTGAGTCACATACAATAATGCGAAATACAGGAAGAGTATAGGCCAGTAGGTGGAAAGTCCTGTGGGTCCAATGAAAGGGGATGCATCTGCTGGGTTCTGTCAAAACATCTAGTATATCCCACAAGTTATTGTGCTAGCCTAACAAGTACCAGGTCAATTCTTCGCATGCACCCACCATCAATTGCCAGACATGTGAACTAAGGAACTTTAGGATGATAGCAGGCTCCTAAGTTTTAAGTCTTTTTGCTGAGGTTGTACAGTCATGAAGAAGAGGCAGATAATCTCATCTGTGCCTTGTCTGTGTCCCTAACATATAAACTGTGAGAGAGTTTGGTGTACATTTTTATGTAGCAATTATTGGCTAATGTTATTATTGTTAAGTGCCATCAGCTCAGTTTCAACTCATAGTGATGCTACCTACAACAGAACCAAGCACGTCCAAGTCCCATCTTATACTCAAAATTGAGTCCACAGTTGTAGCCATTGGACCAATCCATCTTAAAGGTCTTCTTTTACTGACACTCCACTTTACCAAGCACAGTGTCCTTTTCCAGGGACCTGTCTCTCCTGGTAACAATATCAAAGTATGTCAGATGATGTTTATCCATCTTTGCTTCTAAGAAGCGTTCTGCTTCCATACCTTCTGAGATAGAACAATCTGATCTTTTAGAAATATGTGGTACTTTCAATATTCTCCACCAACCCTATAGTGTAAATGTATTGATTTTTCTTTGGTCTTCCATATTCAATGCCAAAATTTCCCATGCATATGAAGCAATCAAAAATACCAAGGCTGGGTCAGATACACCTTCATTTTCAAAATAATTTCCATACTTTTCAACATGCTAAAAAGGTCTTGTATGGCAAATTTACCTAATGCAATACATCACTTTATCTCTTGACGACTGTTTCAATGAACAAAGACTGTGAATTCAAACAAGATGAAATATTTCACGACTTCAGTCTTTTCTTCACTTGTCATGATGTCACCTATTACTCCAGTTGTGAGGATTTTTGGTTTCTTCATATTAAGGTGTACTCCACGCTGCAGATTTGAATCTATGTTCTTCGTCAGAAAAAAAGTTCAAGTCAATTTCACTTTTGGCAAGTAAGACTGTGCCATCCACATAGTGCAGGTTGTGAAGGAGACTTCCTCCATTCCTGATCTACATTCTTCTTCATATCATCCAGCTTTTCTGATGACTTGCTCAGCATAAAGTTTGAATAAGTGCAGTGAGAGGATACATTCTTTACACATAACTATCCTGATTTTAAACCATGCAGTATTTAAACTCTGAACTTTGTTCTTTCCACACACATGTCTCTTGGTCAATGTACAAGGTTCACATAAGCACAAATAAATCTACTGCCATACCCAGTCTTCTCTAGGATATCCATCGTATTTGTAATACATCTAGTCGAACGCCTTCACATGCTCATTGAAACACAAGTAAACATTTTTGTGATATATTATGCTTTCAGCTGAAATTAATTTGACATCAGCAGAGATATCCCTTATTTCATGTCTGCTTCTAAATATGTTCTGAGCTCTGGCAGCTCCCTGTTAAAAGATGTGGGCAACCATTGTGGATGGTATTTAGCAAGAGTTTACATCTATGATATTGTTTTGTAATATGTACATTCTGTTTGGAAGGGTACATAGATGGATTTCTTCCGATCAGTAGGCCAATTTGCTATCTTCCAAAGTTCTTGGCATAAAAGACTGCTCCCAGTGCTTCATCATATTGCTGAAACATTTAAATAAGTATCACATCAATTCTTGGATTAATGCTTCCAGTGTACGTTGAATTCTTCAATCAGTACTCCAGCTCATATGCTATCACTTAAACTGGTTGAATGTAGACCAGTTCTTTAGGATAGAGTGGCTCTGCATTCTTTTAGGTACAGTGGCTTTGTATTCTATTCATCTTCACCACTAAAGCTGAATAAAGGGAAGAATACTACCAAAGTTTTTAATCTGAAACTGATCAAATAGGCAATTGAAATGCATTGATAACTATTCACAATTCAAATGCAAGAGGAAGGAAAAGAAGCTCTAAAACAGGTTGTGTGACAGAATTTTAAAAGACCAACTACCTCTTCATGGGAAATATATTTTTTCCACACGGAATTTTGCAGATGGAATTCATAGAAATTGACTACACACAGAGACTATCAAGAAACACAAGAATAGAAGCAAACATCAGGCTAGGAGCCAACTATGAAGCAGGCCATCAATTGCTTATATATAAGTGGAGGTTGAAGCTGAAGAACATTAAAATAAATCTGAAACCAAAAATGTGATCTTCTATATATCCTACCTGAATTTCAAAAAATCTCAATAATACACTGGGGCATTAAACACTAATGACAGAGGATGACAACAAAAATATCATCCATGAAGAAAACAAAAGGTCACCAAAAAGACAGGAAAGAAATAAGTTATTAAAGTAGATGGCAGAAGATACTCTGAAATTTGATTTTAATCATAGCTAAGACATAGGGAAGAAATGATGAACTAAAAGAACTGAATGAAGTAAAATTTCAAAGAGCAGCTTCAGACCAAATATGTTCATGAAATGAGTATGAAACCTAGTGACAGAAAATGAAAAGGGAATAGTATGCTCAATATATGATAAACTGAAAGAACTAGAGAAAAATCAAACTGTGCTTCAATATGGAAAGATTCTATGGTATCTAAATGTATAATAAATTGAGCAACTAATATTTTCACTCAACACCCAAAAGTCCATTTTTTTATATTCTGTTGGCTTGCGTATGCCTAAATGGCTGGAAACATATACACACACACACACACATACATATATATATACACACACATGTACACAGTTCTTTCCAGTCAATTCTGACTCATAGGAACCATATAGGATGTCACATAATCACTCCTTTGGTTTTCCAAGTTGTGAATTATTCCAGAAGTAGAACCCTCATCTCGCTCCTCTGGTTTTGAACTGCAGACTTTGGGTTAGAACCCAATACATAATCCTCTACAACACAAGGGCTATTAAACCATTATATCAAATGCCATCAGGATCCCCCATGGTGGAATGGCCCCATTAGTAAGACTTTTCAGTCTACGACAGAGTAGGAAGAAAGGTCTGGTGTTCTACGTCAGAAAATTAGCCAGTGGAAACCTTTTGCATTTCAACAGAATACTATCCAATATTGTGATGGATAATAAGCTCCCTAATCGTAGCCACAATAATGAACTCAAATGTACTAATGATGATGAATATTTCATAGAAGTAGGCAATGCTTTCTTCTTTGGTACATGGAGTCTCCATTAGTCAAGACAACTCCATGGCAAGTACTCTCACAGGAAACCCCCTGCATCGCATCCGGGCTGACTCACAGCAACCCCTCATGGAAGTGTGAGATGGTAAGTGTTTAGGAGAGTAGAAAGCCATCTTTCTCCTACAGCGCTGCCTCTGATTTTGACTTGCTGACTATATGAATCATAACTCAGTACTTACTTACCCACTATACCACCAGGAATCCTCTGGCCACTAACAACACAACAGTCGCACATTACAAATGAGGAAACCCTGCCGAGACTATTTGCAGCTATGCCTACTTTCTTCCATCACCTCCCCTAGGCAAAGACCCTGCCATGCTTGTCGCTGTGTTTTCTGCTCTCAACAGTGTTCCTAGCATGAATAGGAAGTACTGAATGTTTAATCAAGAGAAATGTAGGTAGGGAGCATGGGAAGCTATTCTCTTAAGCACACGTTTTCTGTCTTTACCCACTGCCCCCTGAGGTCAGTCAGTGTACGAACAGGCAAGCAGAGCTAAATTGCTCATCTATTACGGAGAGTGAAGGCAGTAGAAATCACAGAAAATAGGTGAATCACAATCTGCAGCTGATTTAAAAGTTTTTTTTTTTTTCAGGAAAACTGTTGAGCCAAAGTAACATTTCACTAACTGCATAAACAAAATATTTCTCTTCTTTCCTGACATTATGTTTAGCAGTGGCACTCTCCTTATCCAATAAAAGGCAAGGATTACTTGTGAGGACAAAGTGAAGAGGCCAGAAATCAAGCATTCTTTAAGCTTCCAGTTACCATCATATCAATGCACTCTCAGATGCCATGAATGTCTCCCTGGCTCTATGTACAAATAAAGTAGGATCCGCAAGATGTAGAGTTTCCCAGTTCTTGTTTCCTATGTCTGTCTGAGCGTCTCTTTTCTAGTGTCTCTGTATGCTTTGTATTAGCCATCCGGAATCATTGATTCTTTCCAATGTTGACTGTCCTTCTATTCCTGAAGCCATTCGCTAAACTAGCTGGAGATTATGTCCCACGGGGGTGGTCCTTAGCCAAGGATTGATGTGTATAGACCTAAGAAAGCACAGTTCTCTTTCTTGACATTAGGAAAAACTCTTGAGATATAAAGAGTTTCATTATGGATCTGTCTTGGATATATTTGGATCTAAAGATAAACCTTTCAGGATCTATCTGAGGTCAATTCTTTAGATTTCTCTCTTTCCTGCCCATCCTATCCAGCTATCTTTAAACCTTGCCCTAGACAAATTTCTTTCATAAATCACCTATAATTTCTCATCTCATTTTCTATGCCTATGGAACTGATGCCAAAGCAAAGTGATTTCACAACAACTTAGCTGAGAACAAAAGGTCAGCATCCTACCGAACACATGATCTTAAGGGAGGGCAGTGCTTTCACCTCACAAACATTTGTTCTTTTATCATCATCCAAAGTTCCCAAACAGGGAATTGCTGAGAAAATTAGGAGAAAACAGAGGTGATACACATACATGAGAGAGAGAGAGAGAGAGAGAGAGAGAGAGAGAGAGAGAGAGAGAGAGAGAGAGAGAGAGAGAGGTCTTTATAATGCCTATTATCATTATTGCATACAGCCATTGGCTTCATGCCTAACAATGGTGTGAGTGGTGCAGAACCAGGTGGCATTTCATTCTTGTTAACATCTACCAACAAAACTTTTACCTAAGATTCAAACTAGCTTACTGCTACTAAGGTGAAGATGACTCATAGTGACAGAATGTAGAAATCTTAAGAGTGTAAAAATTTTTAATAATTGTATTGTGAGCTCATATAATTCTTATTATGATCCATCCATACATTCATTGCATGCAAAGCACATTTGTACATTTATTGCCATCATCATTCCCCAAACATCTTCTCTCTACTTTAGCCCTTGGTATAAGCTCCTCATATCTCACCACCATCCCCTCTCCCCCTCCCTAATAAATCCTTGATAATTTAAAATTTATTTTTGTCATCTCATGCACTGTTCAATGTCTTCCTTCATGAACTTCCTGATGTCCATACCCAGAGAGGAGATTTCATATCAATCTTTATAATCAGCCCTTCCCTTTCTACTCCACCTTCTCTCCAACCTTTCGGTATTGTCTTCAGTCTTGAAGGGATCATCTGTCCATGTTTCTGATTCCTATCTGTACCAATGCACAGATTTGTAAGGTAGAATTGGGATCATGATACTGGGGGGGGGAGGGAGGAAGCATCTAAGAACCCAAGGAAAGTTGCATAATTCACTGTTACTACACTGTATCCTGACTGGTTCTTCTCCTCCCCATGATCCTTCTGTAAGAGGATGCCACGTCACCTACAGATTGACTTTAGGTTTCCAATCTGTACTCCCCCTCATTTATAATGATATAATTTTTAGTACTTTGATGTTACTAAACTAGATGGCTGCTTCTTTACTTTTAAGCCTTTAAGACCCCAGACACTATAACTTTTGATAGTTGGGCACCATCAGCTATCTTCACCACCTTTGCTTATGCACACATTTTTCTTCAGTGATCGTGTTGGAAAGGTGAGGATCATGGAATGCCAATTAAATAGAACAAAGTGTTCCTGCACAAAGGAAGCACTTGAGTGGGGGGTCCAATGTCCATCTGATGCTCCAATACTAACCCTACAAGTACATGCATGTAGATCTATTTCCCCATCATTATATAAAAATATAATACTTGTGTACATGACTGTATTTAGACTTCTATAAATGCCTTTTGTCTCCCAGTTCATTCCTCTATTTCCTTTTCCCACTATTATGCTCAGCCTTCATTTGGGTTTCAGTAATTTCTCTCTCTTACATTATTCTTTATTGATCCCTATCAGGCCTCTGACACCCACCTTGTCACTGATTTTTGTATCACTTGTTGTTCCCTTATACCTGGGTTGGTCAACAACACTTTCTCTCCCCCACTTCCCCACTGCCCCCCAGAACCATAAGTCTCCTTGTTTTCCTCTCCAGACTGTTCATCCAGCCTATCTTATCTAGATAGACTTGCAGAGATAATAATATGTACAATGAAAACAAGATGAAGCAACAAGAGAAAACAAAACAATGGCAACAGCAACAACAACAAAAAAACAATGTCCAGAAAAATATATAAATAAGTAAAAACTAAAAATAACAATAACAAAAGAAAAGCCTGCAAAAGTTCAAGGTCTTTTTGTTGTCCTCCAGGAGCGTTCCCCAGTTGAATCTGATGGGGTGTCACACTCTGGCCCCAAAGTATATCCTTGGCACTCCCTTGGGAACTCTATGTTCTGCTCCCCCTTCTGCCCTGCAACCACGCTACCTTAGTGTTTTGCCTTGGTGTAGTCAGATCAGATGGGGTACAATCCCAACCCTGCTTCTCTTTTGTTGTCCCTGTAGGACATTGGGTCAGTGAGGGACACCGTGTTTCATAGTGGGACCAGCCTTATGGTTCTCTCTGTGCATTGGCTGTTCTGAGTGGGAAATCATCTTGAAGGCTAGTTGGGTCAGGATGCATTCCAATCTCTCTTCCTCCCTCTTCATTTGCTCTCCTGTGCTCCAGTTAGACTTGTCCCTCTACTGAGCTGCAGCTTCAGTGCTTTCCTCCAAAGCAAACTCACCTTGGGCGAGGGGTAGCTGCCCATGTGGTTGGGATTGAGGCTGGGTTCTCAGATCCCTCCATTGGCTCCCTGCTCCATGATGTTGTACTGCATTCCTGGGTTCAGGTCTCCTACCCTGTCACCCTTGTCTCCAGCTAGTAGGTTTGAACAGAAGAACTTGAGGTCAGGAATCTCATATTTACCCCAATGCACCAGCAGAGCTCAAATACTGTTCAGCAATGTACACATATATTCCTTCACATTGTACACCCCCCCCATTATTTCCTGTTTAATCCTCTCTCTATAGCTACATGTCTATCTCTACTACCACCACAACAAATAATATGCAGCAAGGATACAAAAAGAGATGGAAGGGGCAGGTTGTAAGTATAGCATACATTTTTATTTTGTAGTTTATTTCTTAACCGTATGACCTACATCTTAATTTTTCCCCTTTTGAATTTTTCAACATCAACATTATAGCACTACTAATTAGCATTGCTGAATTCAAAAACATATGAGAATCTTTTTAATATTATAAGACAAGTTATTCAAATATTATCTTATAAATTCCTAAATTAACTGTTTCCTTTCTATGCCTAAATCACACAAAATGTTTGTAGTCCATTTAAAGATAATGCAAAAATGTAGATGGGTTCCTTTCTGTATGTTATGAATACCAATGTTGGACTAATAAATAAAGTATTTTTGACACCGTATTTCTGTAGCAAAATTCCAAATTCCTATTCTTCACATTTGCTGGATACCCTTTTTAGTAAATTTATAAATAAACCTATGCTGTTATTTAGCTGTGAAATAATAGGCAATCACAACTGAAGATACCTGTCCTACCTCTCGGGAAATAATAGGTATACAGACTCAACACTTGACACAAGACTTTTTATGGAAAATTGATAAGCATTTGGAAGGGTTTGGATCCAAGACCAGCTTCTAGATTTTTGTATGAAGGTCAGGCATCAGAAACTCTTGAACTCTCATTGTTCCACAATGAAGTTTCTGAAGAGACCACAATAGAATGCTTTCACTATGTTAGAGATTACAGATAGTTTTGCTTTTATCCAGGAAAGAGGTGTTATGGGTAGAAAAATTTGAAATGTGTATTTGCAGATCAAACTCCTCATGAGGAGAGGGTGCCAGTGTCTGGCCGCTTAGGATTCTATGGGAATCTGGGATCATTGTAATCATCTTCATTATGAATTTCTTCAACAAGAAAGATTAGTATCATTAAGATTTACTGAACTCTTACCATTTGTGAGTTCTGTTATTAATATGAACTTTTTACATGAAGTAACTCATTTAATCTATACCTCAAACATGCAAAAGCTAACTGGTATAAAGAAGTCATTTTGCAGATGTGAAAAAAGAGAATTGGTGTGCTTACATAATTTGCCCACGTTTCCAAGGTTGTGATGATACAGCTATGAGTTGAGCTTAAGACGTTCCCAGAGCATACCTTCCAGAAGTCGATGCTTACTACAAGCAAGATTCTGCTCTATATAATTGCATTGTATAAGCAGAAGAATTAACTTTGAAAAAAGAATTCATCTTTCTTTTTTAAAACCCATTTAAGAACTTTTATTTGCTAAGTCCTCCCAGAGTGAATCTATTCCACAGGTATCTCTTTATCCTCTGGCATTTCTTTTTATTGGTTACTTGAGACAACAGTCATTCTGCATTTCATTTTATTTATGCTCCTTCTTACCCCAGCTATACTAACTTACCTTTAAGGGAAGATACTGCATTTTACTGATGTTGCATATTTTTGAAGCTTGGCCTACAGTAAGCACTTAACAAACTGCTATTAACAAATTAATTGAAATTTGGAAAAATGGGTGCATTGTTGATAATTAATTGGTTGCCAAAGGAATACCTCAAATCTCCTTTCAAAAAGAAATTTATAAATAAGATTCCATTTCAGTCATCCCACATGATTTAGAGTGGTATCACTTGAAGTAAAAATAATGACCTCTGAAATCCCTTTCTAAGTTTGAGAGATCTCTTTATAATTTTCCATGCCAACGCATTCATTTAAATGTATTTGTGGATATACGGAGACTGGACAATCTCTATCTATACGCAATGTGCCATTATGAAAAAATAATGAACTATGGGGGTCAGTATATGTAGGGTATTCACTTAATCATCCCTACATAATAGTTGGACATGTTGTATTAATTTTATCTTTTTGTGTCCCAATTTTATAATTCATAAAGTATGTCTGATAACAGTTACTTTATAGATTTCATGAGTGGAAATGTACAGATGTGTTCATAATACAATGTCTAGAGAACAATAAAAATTACAAATATTAGCTCTTTCTCCTCTTAATATCTTTTAATAAAATAGGTCATACAAAATGTTCTATCTTATTAGAAAATAGCATTTTAATACAAATCTATTTGAGAATATGTATGACTGTGTGTATGTCTGTGTGAGTGTGTGAAAGATGTTTATTTCATGAAAGTCAAGGCTTCTAACTGAAAGGTTGACAATCAAATTCAAACCATCAGGAAAAAGTTATCAGCAAAGAAATATAAACCTTACTTACACGCCCCCCACAAAAATAGGGGGAAAAAGTTGTTTTCTTTTTTACAAAATAAACCTACTGCCATCTGATCAAATCAGACTCATAGCGACTTCAATAGCCTAGAACAGAGCAGGATGGAATAGGCGAGACTGCTTGTGGCTCCAGGGGCTATGTATCTTTCCAAGAGAAAAGAGTTTCTTCCGTCTTCTGCAGAGAACACAGTGGGTTTGAACCAGTGACCCTGTGGTGAACAGTGCAATACTTAGCTCATGGAGACAAGAAAGTTGCAGCACTAAATAAACATTGCCAGAATAAGATACATCACAGTCAATCACAAAAAGTATTTTAAAGACAAAAAGAAATATTAACTATTATGTAGGTAAGGGTGTACAATCATTACATTACATTCATATTTCAAAGCTAATTATTATATTGATGTTTCTAGGTATTTTGGCTTACATATAAGATTAGGGTACTTGGTTTATGCTAATCTTTTAAAAAACTCAGAAAGGTATAGAAAAATGACTGCATGTTATATTTACATGATGTTTTAGGAAAACAATTCATTTACAATAAACAAGCTATCTAAAGTAAAATCTAAAGAAATTAATGGAAGAAAGTATCCCCTCTCCTCTTTTACTTGAGTAATTTTCTTGCTTCAGAATTCACTAATTCCTTAGTCTGGGATAGAAGTTCCATCACTTTTATGCAAGAATATTAAATTCCCAGGGAACAAACCTCATTAATCACTGAAAATAAATATGAATGACAGTAAGAAAACATCAGTGCTTCAAACATGTATACTTAGCATATGTACAAGTTTTGTTTAGGGATTGTGTATATGAAATGCATTTAAAAATTTGCATTCATGATGCTTCTCAAGCTGGTATTTAATAACGATAATAAATTTACCTCTAGATGCATACCCAAATGATGCCATACATTTTAAAATTAATTTTCATTATAGAAACAATATAGTACAGTGCATTGAGAACATCTAGCTGAATTCAATTGCATTTGATTAAGACACTAAAACACTTCTGAAATAAGCAGTAATTTAATATCTATAATATTAATTCTACATTCAAATGATATACTAATTATAGACTTTTCAGACAGTAATTACTTTAGTTTGAAATACAGCATTACAGTCAAGTTTTAAAAAGTCTGTTAAACACTGAGCATTAAAATTTTCAACTTGTGTGATTCTCCATTTGTGTAATGCATCTCTACAATTATATGGGAAAAAGAACATGAGTTAACATGTGACTGTTTCAATTCCATTCATGGGAAATTATTAATCAAATAGAATATCTGCACTAAAATCCCATCTACTTCAACAGAGTTCCAGGTACTCTGTATAAGGGAGCTGACTGATGATTTTCCTAGTGTCCACATCAGAATCTACTTCTAAATGGTTGCCCTGACTATATACAATGTGAAACCATTGACATTTTTCTTTGGGAAACAAATTACTCACTGGCTAATACATACTTTCCTACCTATAAAATTTAAGCCACTTAATCTACCAATAAATATGTTTTGGTGGCAGAAATGTTGATGGGAGTTGTAAGAAAATATGCCATGTCAAATTCAGAATATGCTGAATGGCAAAATCATAAATGATGTTTTCTTTATAGCATTATATGTTACTAATATTCTAAGTAAAAGGCTCCCATAATCAGAAAATGTATATCTTATATCATGAAATAGAGGAAGCATACCCTTTATATTATCATAATGATATACTCTATTTGTGTGTCTCTGTGTAGATAGAAAAATGTTGAAGAGCTGCATAATTCTGAGATAAACATTTGGAGAGACTTTGCCTAGGCAAAACAGATTAAAGCACTACATGTCTGACTTCTTAATTCCTTTTCTAGTTCAAACCAAACACAGCCAAATTCTGATATCTTTTTCAACTCTTGAAACCCAAGTTCCAAAATATCTTTTGACAGCCAATTTCTGAAAATCAGAAGACATTATTAACATTACCACTTTCACTGCATCTAACACTGCTCTCTCACCCTTTCCCTCCAAACAAACCCATTGCTATCAAGTTGTTCACAACTCTGCATCTAAAGGATCCAAATACCTTTAGCCAGATAACCTATTAATATTATGAGAATTTATGCTATCATCTTCTCTACTTGTGATAGGTAGGTTTATTTTGCCAAGCTGATCAATAGGAACAAGTGGAATCAATAAGGTAGCAGTCTGATTGGAGACAAAGAGATAAATGGCTTGCCAAGGCCTGCCCTTTTCTCTCTTGCTCTCTGATGTTTAAACCAGGGCGTTGCTGCTTTAGCTAGTTCTCTGTCTCAAGCTGTGGGCTACATTACCTGTGGGACAGCCAACCCATGGATCATGTCACTAGAGCTTGAGGTTCATTAGACACCTGCTTTGCCAACCTGCTGGTGTGTACATCACTTGAGCTTGAGGCCGTCAGATCTGCTTGTCTTGCAGAGCTTGAATTCAATGTCCCATCTGGCCCTGCTTCGCTAAGCTACTGAGTTGCTGATTGTTGCTGACTTCTCTGCTGTTTGCTGCCTACGGCCATTCTGTGGAGCCAGCATCCCTCATGAGTTGAAGGATTTCCAGTATATTAACTGCTACATAGAAAACTGTTGTGTGGACTAATTAACTGCTACATTCCTTGATGCTGTCTAAATCTATCATCTATCTATCTATCTACCTGTCATCTAGTTATCATCCCTTTATCTATTTATCTATAATAATAATTGTCCCAGTTTTGTTTCTCTCAAGAACCCTGCCTAGCACACTATTCATGAAATAAGTGAAGAAAGTAGTGAAGTGCTATAGGAAGAAAAATACAAGCATTCATGAGTAGTTGCAGTGTGCCAAACATCACATTTTCCATGCATCATATAATCTAATTTCACAAGAACTCAGTATAACAATAATTAATTTCTGAATGTGATCCTTCTATGCATAGTCTGCTATTTTGTTAGGTACTGTAAATTCTAGACTTTACACTAGGACAGCAATTCTCAACCTGGAAGTCAAATGACCCTTTTACAAGGGGTTTCTGATTCATAACTAGCAAAATTACAGTCATGAAGTAGCAATGAAAACAATTGTATGGTTGGGGGCTAGCCGCAACATGAGGCAATAGAAAGGGTGAGAACCACTGCCCTAGAGGTCATAGTTGCATGTGAACAAAGCACAATTAAGGTGAACTGTAGCTGTGCTCCATACCTTACTAGAGGGTTTGACTGACATATTTTTTCTTCAGGATATTCTCTGCAGACTTCCCATCCTCTTTGATGCTGTGGTTTTTAAGTGCCATCAAGCTGACTCTGATCCATAGGGACCTTGTACACCACAGGACGAAGCACCGCTTGGTCCTGTGCCATCCTCCTCATCCGTATGCTGGAGCCCAGTGCTGCAGCCTCACCGTCAACCTCGTCCCTTGAGGGTCTTCCTCTTTTCTGCAGTTCCTCAGTTTTACCAAACAAGATGTCCTTCTTTCTGGTTGCCTTTCCTGACCGCATGTCCACAGTATATCCATGTTGAAACAATTTACTGGTAGTTTTAGGCCGTTCTCCCAATAAACAAGTGGTCAGCTGCCTGTTTCATTAAGAAAGTCTGAGGCTGGGGTCAGAGAACTGGCTGAGAGTAGACCTGAGCAACAAAGGAGCTAGAGAAATGACTGGTGTGCTCTCTACTTAAGCATGTGAAGCCAGAAGGCAAAAACAGCCCCTCCTCCCTTCAAAGCTCTGGAAAATGTCCATTTTGTGACATTTTTCCAATCACATTGCACCCTGAAGGCACACATACCAATGCTGAATCAACTACTGATACTCCCCAACTGGATGCCAGTTAACGCACTGTGAAAATGATTGGCCATTTGGAAATGAGCTGGGAAACTTTGTTTAAAAATCACTCTCTTTTTCAGAATCATCCATCAGTCTTGCCTCTATTGTCTTCCAGTTCTTGTGGCTGGAGTCAAAATTATAACCTACCTGATCGAACATTTTCTACTTTCTAGAGAGTCAAAAACCTCGTTTGATATGAATGAGGAGAATCTTCAAAATAGGTATCTGGATTTTAGATTTGGGAGTTGCCATCCACCACAACCAAGCATGCCATTGGTTTAATGGCCTATTAGTTCAAGGAGACATTGCATCAAACTGCTGAACTCATGACCACGAGGGAGAAAACCGAGGGGAGCAGCTTGAGTTAGAGATCAAGGATAAGGGTCTGGTATAGTATTTTAGCAAATTGAGGCATTTTGGCCATATTTTGCTTCTACCTCATCATGAGCAGTCTTGAACTAATCTTTATAAAATCAATTATTTGGGTGGAGTGTTACTATTACTTTCTACATTTTCAAGTGATAAAATCGAGGTCTAAAGGTGCAAATAGCCTTTACAAGAATCTGAGCTCCAGGTGTGCCTCTTGCCATTTGTTTGTCACTTTGTTGTACTGTGCTGGGTTATGGGCTGTTGTGAAGCAGTGCCACGGACATTTCAAATACAAACAGAGTCAGCCAAATTGAACAGGTTTCAGAGGAACTTCTAGACTAAGGGAAGACTATGAAGAAGTGGATAAGACTTTCCACTTCTGTAGAATTAGCCAGAGACTATCTGAAGGGTACAATCAAAACATTGACAAATACTGAAGACCTGATGAACGGGACACTGCCAGAGATATTGTCTGAAGATGAGCCCTTCAGGTTAGAAGGCACTCAAAAAGTAACCAATAAAGAACTTCCTTCTCAAAGTAGAATTGGCCACAATGATATTGATAAAGCAAATCACTTCATCAGTGTGTCCTTTCTCAAAGGGGAAGAAAGAGCTGAAAACATCAAGTGAAGAGGAATTTAAGTTGAAACCTGAATTGAAGAAAGTATATATCTAGGAAAATTGGAAGTCTTCAAAAGTGGAATTGAATATCTAAGCATTGATATCCTAGACACTTGTTGCTTACAGATGGCATCAACTAGGTTTGGCTTCCAATGATCCTGTGCACGATAGAAAGAAACATGGCCTGGTTCTGTACCATTATCCCAAATGTTGCTGTGTTGAATCCATTGTTGCAGTTATGGTATCAGACCATCTTGTCATGGATCTTCTTCTTTTTCACTGAGCCTCTGCTTCACCAAGCACGATGTCCTTCTTTAAAGACTGGTGTCACCTGCAACATATTCAAATTACAAGAACCTCTTGCCTCTAAGGACCAGTCTGATTGCAATTCTTCCAAGATTAATGCATTTATAATTTTGGCCATCCAGAGAACTTCAAATATTCTCCTCTAACACCATAATGCAAATTCATCCATACTTCCATATTCAATGTCCAATGCACATAAGGCATCATATCTGAAAATACCACCCCAGACATAGTGAGCTAGAATGGACTGAAATTGAATAGTCATATGGGCTATTATGCCAGGAATGACAAAACTTAAGAGGCATGGCTTCACATTCATTCTCAAAATGGACATTTAGCACAATACTATTTTTGCCCCAAAATATAAAAATTATTCAAATTTATGTACCAAACACTACAGTTACCGATGCATAATTTAAAGAATTTTACCAATGTTTTCAGTCTGAAAATGACCAAACATTTGATAAAGATGCTTTGCTAATTATAGACAAATGAAATGTGGGATTTCAAAACAAAGTAGAAAGAACAGTCAGGAAATAGAAATAGAACAGTTAGGAAGTAGAAAGACCATTAGGAAATATGGTCTCAGTGATAAAAATCAAAGCTGGAGATCATATAAAAGAAATTTGCAACACCAACAATTTGTTCTTAGCAAATATCTTTTTCAGTAACACAAATGGTGGTTGCAAATATGGGCTTTTCCAAATGAAATACAGAAAAATCAAATTATTTATATCTGTAGGAAAAGCTGATGCAAAAGGTTAATATAAGCAGCTAAAATGAGACCAGCAATGTACTGTGAAACAGACCATCAATTGGTCATATGTAAGATTTGGGTTGAAGCAAAAGAAAATTAAAATAAATTCATGAGTGTATATCCCTCCTGAATTTTGAGAACATCTGTAGAACACATTTGCTGTATTTCATATTAGTGACAGAAGACCTGATGAGCTGTCTGATAAGATCCAGAATGTAATACATAAAGAAATAAAATAGCTACCAAAAAGATAGAAATGATATAAAATATCAAAGTAGATATCAGAATAAACTGAAACTTGCTCTTGAACATAGATTAAATAAGTCAAAAGGAAGAAATTAAGTCAAAAAGCTAAACAGAAAATTTCAAAGGGCACCTGGAAAAGACAAAGTAAAGTAATACAAACACATATTATAATTAGAAAAAGCAAAAGGAAGAACTTACTCATCATATTTTAAACTGGAAAAAATGAAGAAAAAGTTCCAGCCTTTAGTTGTAATCTTGAAAGATTCTATAGGATAAATACTGACCAATTATTTATTGGTCACATCAAAAGAAAATGGAAATAATATACCAAGTCAATGTACTAAAAAAGAACTAGCCAACAGTCAACCACTTCAAAAAGCGACATGATCAAGATCAAGAATGGGAAGAAAAAAAATAAAAAGTCTGAGCTACACATTAGCCAAAAACTAGGCTCCAGGATTGAAGGAATTGCAATTGAGATATTTCAACAAAGTGGTACCTCTCACTGATCTATGCCAGTAAATTTTGAAACACTCACTGGTCTATGCCAGTAAATTTGGAAGAAAACTAACAAGCCAACTGACCTCAATTGGAGATCTGATGGAGAGAAATAGCTCACCAAAAACTGGACCCACTTTCTTTCTGCCTTCCCTTTCCTGCTGAGGAGACTCACCCAGGAGCTGGAGGAGCCATGTGATAGCAAAAGGAGGAAGACCCTTAACAGATGGATTGACTTGGTAACTACAACCATGGGCTCACACTTTACGACATTGCTGAGAGCGGTACAGGACCGCGCAGTGTTTTATTCTGTTTACAGAGGTTTACCACGTGTGAGTATGGACTAAGAGGCACCCAACACAATGGCATGTTTGACTCAGAAATTGTCCCTCCATAGCCTATATTCTTAAATCACTAGCTATAATCTCCTGTAATCATTGGTGTTTGTTCAATGAGAACCTGCCTGGATTCTCAATGGTTTGGCAAGAAATAATTAGTAATCTGTCATGATTATAAAATGTAATCAGATTCATAATGAGATTTTCTGTGAGCAACCAATCGACTGCAAGATCTTGTGGGTGGAATGCAATCCCCTAACTTAGCTCATGACACTGAAATGTTTTCCTCAAGGCATGACTTACCTCCTATAAAAGACTCTGGAGAGCTTGTTTACTTCTTGCTGGGTCTATATCCTGTATCTGGCTCATCATCTTCTGCTTCTTTGAATTTAGCCAATTGCCTTCCATATTGCCTGCCGATACTGGGAGCCATGAACAGCTTGATACTTGACCTGCAGATCTTGGATTCCTTGAACGCTGCAATTACAAGCCTAACATTCTGTGTTGAATTAATCCTCTTTTGCAGCAACCATATCTTCTTGGTTGATCTTCATGCTTCCTGGTTCTTCAGTTCCCACAGGTATGGAAGTCAGAGGATTGTGTTATTCATCTTCTTGATATAAAAAACTCTCATTGCACATAAGTCACTGGGTTTGCTTCTCTAGAGTATCCAGCCTCACACATTTCCTCATCCATGTCCTCTCCCAAATACATATGCATAAAATTGTAAAATATTGCCCAAGTATTAATAAGAGATGTCAACTTATGATGCTCTTTCTTTAAGAGTTTAGTACTTTAATCTTCAAATTGCTTATCACATATTCTGGATTTAATGAAAAAGTAATTTACCCATTACTAAGAAATTAAAATTACTAATCTCTGACATCAGTCAAAAAAGAAAACAGATAAAGTCCTACTCAAAATTGATTAACATATTAAAATGTATTGCTTATTAGAAATTTAGGGAGGTTGGGCTGAGCCCCGGTGGCGTAGTGGTTGTGCGCGGGACTGTGGCCCACTGGGATGGAGGTTCAATTCCTGCAGTGGGGCTAAGCCTTCTACTCCCACCACCGGAGAGCAGTGATGCTCAAAAAAAAAAAAAAAAGAAATTTAGGGAGGCTATTAGTTTCTAATTTCCTAAAATGGTGATTGACAACAAAGTTTGGATATTATTTAGGCACTTGTTATGTTATATTATTTGTCATACTTTGTACATTTTCGGAAAGACCTGTTCCTTGAGAAGTACATAAGGCTTGGCAAAGTTCAGTGGCATTGAAATAGAAGGTGCTCAGTAAGATGGATTGACACATTCACTGCAACAATGAGTTCAAGAATAGGAACAATTGTGAAGATGATGCTGGACAGTGACATTTTGTTTCCTTGTGCATAGATAGGGTTGCTAGTGTTAGAACTGGTTCAATGGCCCTTAACAGTAACAGCAGGACAAAAACATTGCAGGAACCAGTCTCACTTTTGCGAATGAGTATTATTGAAAGGTTCTCTTATCTCCTAATGCATTGTTCATGGGAATATTGTCAAATAACTTAAACTTATAATCTATACAACCTAATGATTTATATATTGCAGTCTGAAAAGCCAGCCTATCCATGGATAATTTCCTTTTCTCTACAGTGCTTTAATTTCTATACTATTGGATAAATTAATAATGCTATCAGTAGAATTATTTTATGCCCTATGGGTATGACTTATAATATTCTCTAATTTATAATGGTGTCTCTAAAGGGAACCAGAGATGTATATAAACCATAGATATATGAATATATGAATCATAGGTATATTTGGGGCTTCCACTGAACTTTGTTTTCCTAATATAAGAACAATTGGGGGCTCACAATGAATTTCATCCCTAATCTAAGCGCACAAAGATTGACATTTCGCTAACAGATACTTACCCTCTACAAGAGATCATTGAAGATATGACTGCTATAGAAATATATGGGGAAGAAACTAGATGGGTGCCTGCCTATCAGAAAAAAATTGTCAGAGGTATTAAAGTATTATCTTAAAACAAGCAACCATCAAAATTAGGCATGCACTAAATTAATATGGAAGAAACACACCAGCCTGTTTGATACAAGGATTGATACAAAGATTAGAATTACAAATACTGCTTCTTTTAGATAACCATTAGTCTGATGATATACCTTCTGCCAACCTTTGATACTCAAATGGTTGTGGTCTGTGAACTCAAGATATGTTTCTTGCAGACAACAGATTGCTGAGTTTTGTTTCCTAATCCAGTCTGCTAGCCTTTGTCTTTTAATAGGCGAATTCAAACCAATGGTAATCAGGGTTATTACATGCATCTGTATATTCTTTGCTGTCATCTCATACCTTTTGTGATAAAGCTTTTCCACCCACCGTCCTTTTATGTTTTATTTTTGTGTTGTTATGTATGTAGTGTTTTATGTATGTGGCTGGGGGTGGGGGGATTTCATTCTTGCCTACTTTTCACCATTGGGTCATAGACATCTTAGGCACTGTTTTCAATGCTCTGACTTCTGGATAGAATTACACTATGTGTTGATCTCATGTTTGTGGTCTGTGGATGTTGATCATATGACCAAGGTGAGCAGGAAAGTAATTTTTAGTGTGCTTTTTTATGTTTTGTTTTGCTGTCTACATATTTTCTAAATTTTTCCTGATCTGGGAAAAAACCTTACCTTCCCATCTATTTTGATAGCATTTGGAGGGATAAAGGATTCTTGGGTTTCCATTATTCTCCTTTAACTTTTGGAAGATGCTATTCCATTTTCTCCTCTTCTACATTATTTCTGCTGATAATTCCAAGCATATTCTTATCTGATTATCCTTATAGGGAACTGCCTTTTTTCTCCAGTTGCTTTTGTTTATCTCCTTTTCCTCAAAGTTAATTTAACCAAATATATCTTGGTGTGTTATACTTTGGATTCAGTCTAATTAGTGTCCATTCTGTTTCCTTGGTCATTGTCCGATTCCCTTTCATTAAATTGGGAAATTTTTCTTCCATGAATTCCCTTACTAGCTTTGTTGTCAATTTTTAGTTGTCTTGCTTCAGCAAGTCAAGGATTCTAATACTGTTTCTCTTCATTGCATCACCCATTGTTCTCAGGTTTTCTTCAGCATTGATTATCTTGTGTGAAAGTATTTCATGCTTATTGAATAATACTTCTCTATCTTTGAGGCCTCTGTTACAGTGCTCAACCTCTTCCATTTTGGTGGTAAGGTCTTTTGCCATTTGCTTCTGCTTTGTTTTCTCTTAACATTCATATTTCCCTTCAGCACAATTTATTAGTTCTATTTTTCAATCCCTTTTCTGTATTGATCCCCTCATATCCTGCAGGTCTCTGAGCAGCAGAGTCCTAGTCAAAGTCTACTTCTATGCATGTTGCTAGATTCAGGCCCTCTGCAGACATTGTGTTTTGTTTCTCTTGCTTTCTTGTAGTGGCTGCTGATGTGGGTTGTCTGTATGGTTTGTTGGTGGAGTCTGGTGCCATGTTCCTGAGAGACCGGGAACCCTGTGAATTATTTCTCAATGGTTAGTAGGGGTGACTCTAACTGGAGTCAGGTGTGCTATGGGTTCAAGTTGCATCTCTGTTTCACTGGGGTTTACTTTCCACTAAGACTGATTCTAAGGCCTTTCATGATACCACTGCTATGCTGGATGATGCTGCATCACAATTTCACCATTTTGTCCTCTCACTAGTCAGCCAGGATTCTCTCTCTGGCTAGAAGTTTGGGTAGCTCTCTAAGGCAGCGTTTGCGGGTGGTTTCTGATAGCAAAGGTGGTGCCATGCAGGCTGTTTGCATGAGAAGTGCTAGGTAAGGGCCCCCAGAGCGTGCAAGACACCATAGCTGAGTGTAGGATCCTGTACAGTGCTGGAGTGCCAGCAGGGGTGACCTATTTGATGCTGGCATGTGGGTGCTGGCAACAAACAAAGGAATGAGCTGTGAAGGAGTAGTGACTGGGACCCAGATCTCAAGCTGGGATGACAGGTGGGGGGCAGGGCTGGACAGCTGGTGGGGGTGGAGCTACAGGCTACTAAGCAGTGGTGGTGGGCAGGGACAGGGCTGTAAGCCTCACCAGGGTCTGGGTGGGAGATGCAGGCTGATATAGTCTGGAAACCAGGCCACACACTCTTGCAGCTCAGTTGAGAACACAAGAGGTGCAGTGCATCGAGGATAGCATTGAGGGAAGGTCTGCCTATGGACTGGTATAGACTCTTGTGGGTACTGCGTGACCCCACTGCACGTCTCAGATCTCCCACTCACCCTCCTTATTCCCCACATCAGCAATCATCAGACAAGCTCACGAGGAAGTTACTTCTGGTTGTTGACCACCTTGACAGATGTCCCAAACTTAGTTCTTTGTTTTAGACTATTTAACAATACACTCCCTCTGACCTCGTCCAACTAACCAAATAAACTTTTGTTTGAAGGGTCAACCTTTTGATATATCAAATAAATTCCTTATAAATAAATCTTATAAATGTTCCTCCTATTGCATATCTCTTGTAATACTTTTAGAGGGAAAAATGAATATTGTGCTTTCAATTATGATATTTGTGATTATTGAAATTCTCTGTCAATGTGGCTGTGCTAGGTTCTTCAGTAAGGACTCCTCAATAATGTGACAAACACAATGTAGCAAACATCTGTGGAAAAGTTAAAGAGAAGAAAAACCTTACTCAGACCAAAGCCTGATTATGTCTCTTTGAGGATATGGTCTGCATCATATACAAAAATAGATAATTTGGAGAAGTCTGTTCTTCCTTCGGCTAGTCTGGACCCTATGTATCGCTTTCTGGCCCATGGGCCATTAGTTTGCCATGTTACCTGCTAACCCTGGGAAACCTGACCCATTAGAGCCTAATCTCTGATCTACCAGCTGTTGTATGTTGCTTTTTCTTCTTGTTTCATCCCCTTGCGTCCTAGTTCATTCTCTTGATTCTCCATCTCTGTCAGCTATGTGAATAGGGAGTAGACTCTAGTTTAATATCTGGCACATGGACCTGAAGTAGACTGGATCTAACCATGTCAACAACTGTCTGAGGCACTTTCTTGAGGCAAGTTTATGCATGCCACATGCACACATTTATATGCACTGGTTTTGCTCCTCTAGAAACCAGTGTAACTGTCATCTATGTTATGATGATTAGCAAAGCGTGACATTCTAAAAACAGCACAATACAAAACAAAGCAAGACATGCACAAAAGTAGTGACAATTTTAAATGATTTCAATCAAGTGAATCTACTTTGAAATCACTGGAAATTTTCTGCAAAGGCAGCTATACATTTTCTTGAAGAATTCTTGGCAATCACACTCCAGCAATTACTACATTAACACAGGCAAAGATTGATCCACAAATAAACAAATTGCTGCCTTCATATTGACCCCATCAGAAAGGGATGACCTGTTCCTGTGTGTTTCTGAGACTGTAGTTAATTCTTTATGGAAGCAGAATGTCTCATCTTTCTCCAGCAAATCAACTTATGGTTTTGAACTTTTGACTTTGTGGTTAGTAGACCATTGTGTAACAACTCTACCACTAGGATTCCTAGCCTTATATCAGGAGGGGGCACTTTTGTTTTTTGAAGTAATACATGTCTTATCAAAATAGGCCACCTACTGCAAATTTCCTGCAAGGTCTGATGATTCCACGCATAATACAATAATTTTTAGGTTTTCTCTGGGTCACAACAACCTAGGTATACAAAATTAGAAGCCTGGAAATATGTGTTGTCAAGAGAATAGACAAAGGCATTTCCAAACAGATTAAAGAGATACAAAATTTTTCAACCATATACATTAAACAGGAAGGAAAAGACAGTAATGGAACCTCATTTTCTGAATGCAATCAGTAAAATTCCAAATAAATTCTAGTGCATTCTCTTTAAGCTTAAACCCTAGACCAGTGTCCTGATAAGGAAAAAAAATTAAAATCCTAGAATTTAATTTAATTTTCTTGCAAGTTTTTCTGCTATTTTTCACGAATCCTTTACAAGAACAACAAAGGCTTAGGCCTGCCTTAGGCTGGAGATAAATTTTGCCAGAATAGAGAGAAGGAGTTAAGAGATTACAGATTAAAAAAAAATACACAGCTGGACTTAATAAGAGTTTGGAGTCTTGGAGAGGCCACACACAGGTTAAAATATCCAAGAACATTTCTCCAAAGTAGCCATGGAACATAGTAGGTAAAACACCCCTTTCTCTGGTGGCAATCAACGGAGATCACTTCGTATTCTCGAGTATAACCTACTTTGGTAAAATGAAAAGAAACCTTAAGTCCAAGCCATAAAACCAACTGCGTTGCCACTGAGCTGAATCCACTCACAGCAACCCTAAAAGAGCTACCCCTCTGCATTTCTGAGACCAGAAACCTTTAGGGAGTAGAAAGCTTCGTCGTCCTCCTGTGAAGCAGCTTGTACTTTGGAACCGTTGACCTTGCAGTAAACAGGGCATAGTATAATCAATTCTGCCACCAGGGCTTCTTCAAATGTAATTTATAGAGACACGTATTAAATGCTAAACAAGAAAAAGACAGCACGAAGACAAATGGCCCAGAGGAGGGATGGTCAGCATGAGGCCATGCTGGTTTCCAAAAGAGTCATAGCTGCCTGGCTACTTAGGTAAACAAAATGCAACTCAATGTAATCAAGTGGATCTCCTATCTAGGATTTCTAAGGCAATGAATCTTCGTGGGAGCAGATAGTCTCATCTTTCTCTCGCAGTAGTTGGTTTAAACCACTAACCTGTGATTAACAGTGTGATGGGTAAATTGCATGTCAACCAGATGGGACTTGTTTGGAGGCAAGAGTGGCATCAACTTACCCATCAAATCCCAACCTGATGATGCTTCCTTGGGGTTTTGGCATTTGTATAAGAGAAACACTGATAGATAACATCTCTCTCTTGCTTACCTCTTCTCCCTGTCTTGCTTGCTCATATTGCATGGCTGGCTCTGGGGTTCATAGTTCATATTTCCTGCCAACCCTGGGAACAGTGGTTCCCTACCATGTTCCTGCTGAACTTGGAGTCACAAGTTGTGGCCTATGGCCTATGAGCTGCCTTCTGACTTTGATTTGCTATTTCATCAACCAGCAGGTATGTGATGATAAAGAGGGTTCCACTGCTAGCACTGAGCCCATAGACTTGAGTTGGACTTTATTGAACTAGTTTTGTGTACAAAAATTCTCCCTTGATTAAAGTCCTTTCTTGTACATACATGAATGTATGCCACTGGTTATGTTTCCCTAGAAAACAAAGCCTAATATAGCAGTCCAAACTTTACTCCACAGCACCTCCTGGGCTCACTAATATAGGGCATGGCAGCAAAGGAAACTGTTAGAAAATCATCATTGGAAATTCATCGATTCATCAGAGAAAAAGGTGAGGCAACTGAAACAGAACAAGAACCATGACTAAGATACAAACTCCTCTGCAGACAAAGAATCTTACAGAATTGGTTCACAGTCTTGCCACCATCTTGCATGGGCCATGACTCGTGATCATAGGTTCTTTCCAATTTCCACGAAATCTGCCAGCAAACGAAGGTCCCAGAAGCATTTCTGTATTCATATCATTAAAGTCAGCTATACTTTGAGGAAGCAACTCTTCCTCATCACATTTTGAGTGCCTTCAATTCAGAAGGACTCATTTTTGATACTATATCAGAAAAAAATGTACTAAAAATATCTCATTGACCTACCATCATTTCAGGATATAGCATATGATCAAACACCAATGATGTTAAGGAAGAAGCTCAAGCCACACCGAAAGCATTAGCTAAAACGAGTTCCCAGGAATTTATTAAATACCAATGGAAATATTTTAACAAACTGATGAAGCACTAGACGTGCCCACTCATCTTAGTCAGGGAATTTAGAAGACAATACATGGCCAGCTAAATGGAAGAGATCCATTTTTGTAGCCAGTTCAAAGAAAAGTGATCACCAGAGTGTTCAAACTGCAGAACAATATCACATGCAAGCAAAGTTTTGCTGAATATTGTTCAACACTCTTTGCAGTAGTACATAGACAGCAAGTTTCCAGTGGTTCAGCTCTGATACAGAAACTTACCTGAAACAAGAAATATGCTAGATGAATATGCTAGATGCTGATGCTAGATGAATCTTGGCTGAAAGCCAAGAATGCCAGAAAGATGTGTACTTGTGTTTCATTGACCATGAAAAAGTATTTGACTGTACAGAAATTCCAAAGCACTTCAATGTGTGCCTGCGGGATCTGTACATGGATCAAGAGGCAGTTGTGAGAACAGGATAAAAGAATATTGTATTTTTTAAAAATCAAGACAGTTGTGCATCAGGGCTGTATCCTTTCATCTTACCTTATCAATCTGTAGACTTAACAAATAACTAGAGAAACTAGGATATATGCAAAAGAATGTAGTAGCAGAATTGGAAGACAATATATTAACCTGTAATATGCAGATGACACAATCTTATTTGCTGAAAGTGAAGGTAAATTGAAGCATTTGATGAAGGAGAAAGATTTCAGTATTCAGTATACATTACAACTCAATGTAAAGAAGAGTAAGATCCTCCTATCTGAAAAGATAAAGTTGTCAAGAATTTTGTCTTACTTGGATCCGCAATCAATGCTCAGGGAAGCAGAAGTCAAGAGATGAAACAACACATTACCTTGGGTAAATCTTCTGTATAGGCCCTCTTTAAGGTGTTCAAAAGCAGGCAGGTTACTTTGGGTTCTAAGATATACCTAACACAAGCCATGATATTCCCAAGTGCCTAATATGCATTTGAAAGTTGAATATTGAATAAGGAAGACTGAAGAAGGACACATGGGTTTGACTTTGGTGCTGCCATAGAATTTTAAAAATACCATGGACTGCCAAAAGTACAAATACGTCTGTTTTGGAAGAAGTTCTTAGAGACAGAGATGGCGAGGCTTCATCTTATATACTGCGGACCTGTTGTCAGGAGAAACTGGTCCCTGGAGAAGGACATGTGCTTGGTAAAGTAGAGGGGCTGTCTGAAAGAAGAAGGCACTTAATCCGATTTACCAACACAGTGGCTGTGACAATGGGCTCAAGAATGGGAGTAATTTAGAGCAATAGTTCTCAACCTGGGGGTCATGACCCCTTTGGAGAACAAAAGACCCTTTCACAGGGGTCACGCAAATCATAACAGTAGAAAATTACAGTTAAGAAATAGCAACAAAAATAACTTTATGGTTGGCAGGGGAGCACTACAACACGAGGAACTATATTAAAGGGAGGTGGCATTGTAAAGGTTGAGAACCACTGACTTAGAGGACGGTGTTGCACCCAGCAATGTTTCACTCTGTTGGACAAACTGTCTCTGTGGGTGGGCACCAAACAACACAACTTTTTTTGAAAATGTTCATGAGGTTATCCATGTCTACCTTTTAATAAATGGGCTGATCACTTCTTCTTAGTCTGATTGTTCTGGGATCTCTACTGAAACCTCTTCAAGGTGGATGAGTCTGTGAATTTCTGAGACTATACATTTTTTGGACCTGACGACTTAGCAGTAACAGTCCTTAGTCTAATTTTCTTCTTTTATGAGATGAAAACCAGATTCAATGATGTGTGCATACGTGCCTACCTAAATGCAGCTGGGCCCTGGAATTCCCCACTCCTACCCCAAATCAAAAGCATTGAGTTTAAAAGTATGAAGCAAACACAGAGTGGGATCAAAAGTGAGGGGTTGAGATCCAGGAAAGGTCAGCGACAGTGGAGGGTGGGGGTTTGAGCATCTTCATTTTCTAGATTTCCTACCAAAGTGAGTATTTTGAAAAAGCAGACATTTGTCTTCTGACAGTCATGGAGGTTAAACATCCAAATGAGGGTCTTGGCTGTGTCATTGCTTCTGTGGAATTCTTCCCTAGTGTCCATTTTCTGCTGGGGATCCTTGGTATTTCTTTGTTGTTTAGACCTGCACTTGCTTCCATCACCCCTGGGAATCTCTGACTGTGTGTCTTTCTGTCTGGATCCTAAGACACCACTCAGAAAGTATTCACCAGAAGATCTACTCTACTCTGCCATCAGCCCACACAGAATGCTATCCACAAGTACAGAGGTCAGGAAGGTAACGTGTTTGACAGACACCATCTCTAACAAGGAAGAAGCTAGAAGATTTCTCAAGGCCACAGTTCATAAGGGAAAGAACCTATTATCTGTATGGGAGACTATACATTTTGTATAGGAGTAGAAAGCCTCATCCTTCTTCCTTTTGCATCCGCTGTTAGTTTCAAACTGCTGGCCTTATGGTTAGAAGGTATTTTCCTAGTTGTTTTCATCTGCTATGCCTAAGACAAATTAGTTACTATCTGCGAATATAAAGGATTTTGAAGTGTTTAGGTTAACTTGTATTGAAGAAACACTGAGATGTTGTATACATTAGTATTGTGTATGCATCTGTGTGTATATTTTGATTAGAAAGAACTATCAAAAAGAAATCAGACTTTGGATTCACACATAACTGAGATAGAATCTGATTTCACTCACCTATCCACTGAATGATCCTGGGAAAATTATAGAACCTCTGTGAGTCCTTGCTTCGTCAAAGAGTTTTATACCCACTAGCCTGCTAGTGTGTTGGACTATGGTGAGTTGCTGTGATATGGAAAGCTATACCACCCATTTTTGCCTCTCTTTTCACATACTCACCAGCTACTTGGACAGAGAATGATGAAGCAGGCTCCATACATTAAGATTTATCATCTTGGAAACCCTAAGGAATAGTTATGCTTTGTCCTATGGGAATGCTCTGAAATCTAATGAACTCAACAGCCACAGGTTTATTTTATTTTAGTGGGGAAAGGGGAATGTAGTATTAGTTATGCTAGTGATTAAATAGAAATCATCCACATATTTTATAGGAGAGTAGCTAAACAATTGTGATTTAGTTACATATGCCTTCTCCATATAAAATTATGAACTAAAATTATGGATCTCAAACTGGATAATTCTTCAAAGCAAATTGTGGAGTTCAAAAAGAAATGGCACTTCAAATGTATAAGCAGAGTATGATATTGTTAATGTAAATGTTAAAACAACATTATAATCTGTTTTTTAAAGGATGGTTCCAGTAGTGAATGATGTAAAGGCTGAGAGCACTCCTTTATCTCGTGTGCCTCAATCTCCTCTGCTATAAATGTGAGAGATGTTTAAAGCAACTTGAGTTTCTGATTTGCCAGAAACATCCCCAATATTATGTTTTCCTCTGTAATTTTTCCTGTTCATCTTCTTTTTACACTCTCAAGAGGTCTCTGTTTGGACAGAAAATTACATTTATCCTATAATATCTTATACTTACACATAACGTATATTTACACATAATTTTATCAACTCAACAAATTTAGATGTATGTGTGTGGCATGCTGTTGGTTTTAACTACGCCCTTTTGAGTCAATCTTGACTCGCAGTGATCCCCTGGAACAACAAGAACTATTCCATGTGCTTTGTGCATACACAAAAATTTTAGAGCAGATTTTTGAATCACCAACATTTTAGCTCAGTCTCACATTTAATTAGTTCATTTCTAGGGTTTCTCAGAGTCTTAGAAAAAATGAGAAAATGTGACATTTTCTAGCATTTCTCTCAAACTCAACTATACATATCTGACATAAGCAATGCTGGCACAAAGAGGTGGCCTTTTTTCTATTTTTTTTTCTTTTTTCCTTTTCTTTCTTTTTTCTTTTTCTTTTTCTTTTTTTCTTTTTCTTCTGTTTAATTGTGATTTCATTGAAAAGTTGCATAGAAATTTGATTTTATATTCAATAATTTACAAGCATATTTTGTTTCATGGCATTGATTGCAGTCCTACCCCTGTATCAGCACCCTTTCTATTACCTTGTGTATCATTTCTGTTATCATTTGTCTTTCTTTCCTATTTTTTCCTAACTTCTGAGCTTTATACCTGATCAAAATTTGCCAGTTTGAACTCTGATGACAGATTATTCTAAGAAATATGACTACTATAGTGTCATTTTTTCAATGTGTAGGCTTATCTATTTTTTGACTAGAAGTTAAGATTTGGGGGTTCAGTTTTATACTTGAAGAGAACTTAGGTTGTTTCGAGTCTTTCTATTATAGTGATATTATAAACATGGCTGTGCATATACCTATTTGTGTACTATTGTTGCTCTAGAATATAGACTCAAAGAGCCACATTGTTTTACATAGTGACTATATTGTATTAATGTCCAAATTCTAGTCTCTCCACACACACACACACACACACATTCACACACACACAAGCAATCATTTCTTTCTGTCTTATTGTATTTTGCTACTACTATTGTTGGGAAATGTTATATCAATTTTGTTTTGATTCACAAATATCCAGTGGGTAAAGATCATGAGAAACTCTTTGTTTTATGGTTGCCTTCTTTTCATGTCTTCTTTGGTGAACTATCTTTTGATGCTCTCTTCCCATTTTCAGTTGTGTTGCTTGTCTCGTTGAGGTATTGACAATTCGTACCCACTTTTGATAAAATAAACCAAATAGGAATAGAAGGGTAATAGAAATGATAAGTCAGGTCATATATTCAAGCCAGTGATCTACATTATTCTCAAGGAAGACTGAAATCATTCCCCTCATAATCAGAAAACAGACAACTTCATCCTTTGTCATCATATTTTAAAAAAATCATTTTATAGAGAGCTCTTACAGCTCTAATAACAATTCTTACATCAATGTATCAAACACACTTGCACATATGTTGCCATTATCATTTTCCAAATACCATTTTCTTTCTACCTGAGTATATGGTATCAACTCTTCAGCTCCTCACCCCATGAACCCTTGATAAATTATTAATGCTTTCATATCTTACACCATCCATTGTTTCCCTTCACCCAAATTTCTGTAGTCTATCTCCCTGGGGGTGGGGGTTATATATATCAATCCTTGTGACTGGTGCCTTCCTCTCCCCCTGTTCTCCTCACCTTCCCTCTACTACATGGTATCATTATTCCCATGGCAGTACCTAGTGCTTTTATTTGTCTTGGGTTCCACGTGTCCAGAGCTCTTATCTCTACCAATATACATGCTCCAGTCGATCCAGGCTTGAATGGTAGAACTGGGGTCAGGATAGTGGCAGAGAGGGAGCATGAGAGGAATGTTGTGTTTCTTTGTTGCTATCCTGCACCCTGCTGACTCTTCTCTTCCTTGTGACCTTTCTGTGAAGGAAAAGTCCAATTGTCTTCAGATGGACTTTGGGTCTCCACTTCACTCCACCACCATCCCCTTTTGCCTTAGTATGACCATTTTGGATCTTTTGATTACTGGTACCTGATCCTGTCAAACTTTGTGATCACACAGGCTAGTTTGCTTCTTCCATTTAGATTCTATTGCTTCCCTGCTAGGTGGCTACTTGTTTAACTTCAAGCCTTTAAGATTCCAGATGCTACCTTTGAATGGCTGGATAACTTTCAACTTTTTTCACTGCATTTGCTTATATACTCATTTTTTTCAGTGATAGTGTCAAGCAGGTGAACATCAAGAATGCCAGGCTATTAGAGCACATTATTCTGGCATTGAGGGAGTATTTAAATAGAGGCCTGTCTGCTTAAATATCTGTCTGCTTCCTTATTAATTAATATGCAAACATAGATACATACATAGGCCTATATCTTATTATTATATATCAAGATACTTACATATGTAAATGCCTATATTTATACTTCTATAAATGTCTTTTTCCTGCTAATTCTTTCCTCTATTTCCTTTTACTTTCTTATTGTCCCACTCTCATGTTTGATTCAGTTATTAGTAATTCCTCTTGGGTACACTGCCCTTGACTGAACCCCACCAGGCATTCTTTGCCCTCCTTGCCATCAATTTTAGAACACTTGTTGTTCCTGTGTCCCTGGGTTTGTTGTCCCCTCCCCCCATTTTCCCCTTCTCATCTGTACCCCCAGAATCATTTGTCATGTTGATTTCTCCCCAGGGCTGTTTATCATGCCTAGCTTATATAGATTGACATGGAAAAAGAAGGAAAAAAGGGGGGATGGGGGTGGCTATAAAGAGTTTTAGGTCTGTATGCAACCCTTATGTGTGTTTTTGGCCTGATTCTGATTAGGTGCCTGGGGGATTATGTTGTTTTGATCCCTGTGCTGCTCTGTTAGCTTCCCTTTATGTCTCACCCCAGGGTGTGTGTGTATGGGGAAGGGGGTCCTCAGACATGGCATAATTCCCACACTCTGTCTCCATTGCTGTCCCCTGCAGCCTTGGCAGTTCTGAGCAGGAGGGTTGTACTCCGGGCTTGGTGGACTAGGGTGCAGTCCACTTTTTCTTTCTCTTTCTCTCTCTCTCTCTCTCTCTCTCTCTCTCTCTCTCTCTCTCTCTCTTCCCCCCTCCCCCCACTCTCTCTCTCACTCTCTTAGTTTGCTCTCCTTTAGTCTGGGCAGACCCGCCACTCTCCCCAGTGTGTATCTTTAGTGCTGCCCTCTGTAGTGAAATCTTCTAGAGAGGGAATCTATGTAACTAGGATTGGGGCCAGCCCCATTGACTTGCTGCTTTATGCCAGAATACTTCCCTCAAGGCTAGTATAACAGGTTAAGGTTTGGTCCCTCTCTCCTTTTCCTGCCTCTGTCACCATGATTATTTAATATCATTCTGGAAATTTTAACCAGGACAATAAAGCATGGGGTGGAAAGAAAAGATGCCTACAATGATAAGAAAAAATTAAATTGATGTACATTTGCAGATAATATCATGCTATGTATAGAAAATTCCAGATGCTCAGCAAAACAAAACAAAAACCTACTTGGACTAATTGAAAGATTAACTGGAGTGTCAAGATACAAGATTAGCAGGCTGAGCCCCGGGTGCGTAGTGGTTGAGTGTAGGACTGCGGCCCACTGGCTTGGTGGTTAAATTCAGCAGCAGCTCTCCAGGAGCAAAGTTGGGCCTCCCACTCCCACCAGAGGGCAGTGATGGCCCCCCCAATAAGGGTACAAGATTAGCATATACAAATCAGTCTGATCCCTCTGCTTCAACAAAAAGTGCTATGAAAATGAAATAAAGAAAGCAATATCTTTCACCCAGCTATCAAAAAGATAAGATACTTAGAAATAAATTTAATAAGACCAAGAGATACCTACTGAATGGAAGAGCATATTATGTTCATGGATAGAAAGGCTTACCATTGTTAAAATGTTAATATTACCCAAAGTGGTATAGAGATATAACTCAATTCCCATCCAGATTTCAACACTAATCTTTAATGAAATTAAAAATGAATCACCAAGGATATATGTAAAGGAAAGAGACTGCAAAAAACAAATAAACAATACAAAATAAGGACAAAGTAGATGGCTTCACTCTGCACTCTCAAAACACAGACAGTAGTCAAAATAATGGGTACTGCTATACTAGAGACATAGACCCATCACAAAAAATGAAAACTTATAAGTAAATTTATCCACGTTTGGCTACCTTGTGAAGTTAGTACATCATGGCCTTCAACAAAAGACCAAGAGATAGTAAACACATAAGAAATAGTCTCAAAAGAAAACTTCATGGCACTGAGGGTTTAGTGTGGGGGTGCTAATTGCAAGGTCAGAAATCTAACCATACCTGCTACTCCAAGAGGGCTGTTTGATCCTACACAGATTTACATTATCAGAAAACCTATATACCACTCAGTCAGGATCAACTTGATGGCAGTGGGTTTTTTTTTTTAAGATAGTCTTTTTAACAAATGGTTCTGGAAAATTTGTTAAAATGAACCAAGACTCATATTTTATTCCATATACAAAAATGAACTCAAAATATATCAAAGATTGGGATTTCAAAATTAAAACCAAGTATCATCAAAGAAAAGATAGAGAAAAAATTAATGTATTAGTTCAGGTTGACTAGAGAGACAAATTCATAGAGACCCATATATATGTAAGAGCAGACTTTATATCAAAGAGCAATTTTACAATAAGGAAACATTCCAGCCCTGTCTGATTCAAGTTCATAAGTCTGATATCATCCTATATGTCCAATCCCAAATTATAAATTCCTCTTCAGACCCATGCAAGACATGAAATGATGCCAAATGCAGGAAGATACCAGGCCAGAAAGTCATGTGGATGCAGTGATGATGGGAGCATCTCAGCGTTGGTGTGGATCTTCATGTGGTTCCTCCAGCTCCAGGGCTCCGGTTCAAGCATAGTGTGTATGTGTGTGTGTGTGTGTGTGTGTGTGTGTGTGTGTGTGTCCTGCCTTCCTGGAGGAAACTAGGAGGTCACAGGATCCTCAAGAAAAAGTCATGTCCACACAGAAGCCTCATTGACTGTGACCTGACTGACAGCTAGATTCCACCCTTTCACAAGCTGACAGATGATGCAACGGCCACACGTAGGATCCCTAACTTATAACATAAATAGACTACTAAACATAACTAAAAAGGCATACCAGCAGAAGATAAATGAGATAATTTGGACGCCCTAAAATTAAATATTTTTTTTCAGATCAAAAAAGTTATCCCTAAGAATAGAAAGAGATAGCAGCAGCTCTCCAGGAGCAAGGCTGGGCCTCCCACTCCCACCAGGGGACAGTGATGCACACAAACACACACACACACACACACACACACAAGAATAAAAAGAGAGTCTGAAGATTTTAAAGATACATTTATTAAAGAGGAGCTTGTACTAAGGGCTCAAGTGGAAAATGTTTGGAAATGTATGTGGCAACATGTGCGCAAATGTGCTTGATACTAATGATGTACTGAATGTTGTAGTAGCTGTAAGAGCCCCCAATAAAATTATTTAAAAAAACACATTTATTTGGCAGCAACATATTTGAAAAGGGACCATCTCCCATCTCTGATATTAACAGGCATCCCATTTGTGTAAGGTTAACTACTGGAATGAAGAGTGCTACGGAGGATACCATCCTCTGACTGTCACATCACTTCAGGAAATGGGAGCATGTGGTATTGTAGGAGGAAGAATTCGTGACTCTAATTCACAGAAATCTATGGAATGAGGCTTATCTAGGGCTACATGGTCCTTTGTGAGATACAGAAAATTATCAATAGAATAAATTCCCCTTTACATTTATCTATTTCATTCTGGGTGAGTTTAGATTTAACCCAATATTGGATTTTTAAGTGTTCCTTCAGTGCATTTATGGCATGATAACAAACTTATCAACTTGAAGGTTAAAAAATTTAAGTTCTAACATGTTATTCATTATGTTTCACTTCTATTTTTTGGCCAGTTTCTTCCATCCTTCCATTTTCTCATCCATACACTAGCAATAAATTATGTGTTACATTTTAAGTCTGATTTTGAGCTCAAAGATATATCAGTCATTCAACATATACTTTCTGTTCTATGTGTAGTAACAGGTCATTTATCTTTTATTAACATAATTGCCTAACTTTGCACCTTTCTTTTTGTAAACACACATGCCAGGATACTGTCAGCAGAATATTTTTCAAACTGACCATATCAATGGATATGACTCAACTTTGACTTCTAGTGAGAATTTTTCATGTTCCTGAATAGCATTCTACTTAAGACCGCCTACATTTTAGTACTATTTAAAATTTGAAGTCCTATTTTCAAGATGTTTTTGGTTAACATGTCCTCAGTGTTCAAAATTTTAGATGATTAATTGGAACCACTGGATGAAAAACTATTCCCATGCTAAAGGCAGTGAAATACCATTCAGATGCTATTATTGATACTGCCTTCTTTAATAAATGTACAGGTTATTTTTACTTTTTCAAGGAAATTTTGATGAACATGAAATATTCATAGAGGACAGATAATATTTAAATGACACCGTTAAATAATTAAAAATGTGAGACTCTCCACTGGGAATTACTACATTAGGACTGAGAATGCATTCTCATTATCTGCTCTCCATTTCTGAGATTGTGGTGAATAAAAGGAACTTCTGAGTAATTTCTCTATGCTATTTTTAAAAGAGTGGAAATCTACCTTTAGAGAGACTTACATTTCCAGGAGAGTGAATAATTATTTAGCAGAATGATTCTTAAAATATTCTTGAATATATTTGGAGCACAAAAAGCATGGGCTATCTGTACTCAATAGAGAATATACCAAATATTAGTAACTAACAGATATTATTATGGTTGAAAACACAAGAAAATATTTTAGTGGCTCAAATGTTTTTAGTGGCCCAACTAAGATACATTGCAGGTACACATTCTACGTGTTGCTTATATTTCTTTTAACCCAGATGAGAATGGACTTGGGGGTCATATCATCTTGTGACTTGCATGACAATGGGAAGGTAAAATGGTATACACTTCATTATGCACTTAAAGATTTTCAGCAATTCTATGAAGTAGGTTTACTTCCATTTTAGAAATGAAAAAATAAAGGAAGAACCATGAGGCAGGTTAACCTAAGTCACACAGTTAATTCATGGAAATGTCATTAGCAAAACTGAAACTCAACTACAATTGTTATTATCGTCTCTGAAAATGGAGATGACATTTACTCTGCTTCCTTCTGGTGATACTGTGAAGTTCATACACAAAGAGGGCATTGATGTTCTCCTTAAACTATATAAAGATTCACAAATACATTTTGTATTATTATTTACAATTTACAAGCTATTAGGTTTGTTTTTCAAATCCATTGCTGTCTAGAAGTATCCACTTGTTACAATTGTATATTTCTAAATTATAAATGATCTATTATCCTTCACAGAAGTAATAGTCATGGCTGTTGAGAAATATGAAATGAGAAATCATTATTATGACAAGTGAACTTATTGGTATTTATTTAATTACCATTGTTCTTTCAACACTATAATCAAGGCTGGGCAAGAGCATGCAGACGACTTGAATAATATATTGCATATTGCTACCCCATTTTAAACTTAAACTAATAAAGAAAGAATAATACACTTATGTATAAAGAACTGCAATATCACGCATTACGTGCCAGAAATTCAGTACAGCACATGTGGATTTATAAATATGTATATAATTACATAATAATAAGAAAATAACCCAATTACTATAGTACTACTCATTCATGTAGGGATATCTTGGGATCTATATAGCTTATTCCCACCATCCCAAACTCTTTTTAAATTGATCATTTTTTTTCATATATTGATAAATCTGTCATCTTGCTTCTCTTTGCTCTCTTAAGTCTCCTTTATGGAGAACTTTAATGTGTAATGTTGACCTCCCTTGGAAATGGTGGTGCTGAATCCTCTGAGTCTTCCTTTTTACCTTTCATGATATATTTGCACAAATGGTTCTTTCTTATTTAATGTTTAATGAAGTTATACACCAAAGGTCTGCTTTAAGATGGGGACATTACCCAATCATATTATTTCAACTAGAATCTCTCACACAGAGAATATTTTTCAAAAGAGAACAGAAGACAGCACAGTGATACACTCATTCAAAACATGCTTCCTGAGTGAGATATCACTTTGAGGGCTAAGGTGCATCAGACCCAAGTCATGGCACTTTCAATCACCTCATATGTATGTAAAATTGGAATAATGAAAAAGGAACATAATTTCATGCATTTTAATTTTGTGTTGCCAAAAAAGATTAAATTGTAAAGATGTCAATCATATCTAAGGAACTATATAAGTTCAACACAATCCCAACACCAATCCCAGCATCTTTTTAAAAAAATAAACGAAAAAACTGATTACCAATTTCATATGGAAAGGGAAGAATCCCAGAATTGGCAAAGGACTTGTCTAGAATAAGAATAAAGTGGGCAGGCTAATATTATTTGACTTTAAACCTTATTATATAGCCACCGCTGTCAAAACAGCACCATACTGGAATAATGATAGACATTCAGATCAATGGATAAGGTCAGAAAATCCAGAAATAAAATAAGCAGCATAAAAACAATTGATCTTTGATAAGAGCTCCACCCTTAAAAATATATCAAATGGGAAGCAGATGCCCTGTTTAACAAATGGTGCTGGAAAAACTGAATATCAGCTTGTTTGAAAATCAACTTGAAGAAGAATGAAGCCAAACCCTTACCTCACTCCATATGTAAGAACAAATTCAATCTGGATCACAGACCTCCAGATAAGAACCCCTAATTATCAGAATTATGAATGGAAAAATTGGGACAAAGCTAATAACCTTAGCTCAGGGGATATATGAACTAGGAGAAATAAGGAAGAATATACATTAAAAGGAAGATAAAATAGATAGATGGGACATACTAAAGATAAAAGATTTGTGTACATTAAAATATTTCATCAAAAAAGTAATGAGAGCCCACAGTCTTGGAAAAATATCTAGCAATTACCTCTCAGACAAAGGACTTATAAAATTCTACAAATCCTGCAATCTCACAACAAGAGAAAAATAAATTTCCCACTGAGGAGGTGGGCAAAAGATTTGAACAGAAGATTGGCAAAGGAGGAAAAATGAATGGCCAATAAACATGAGGAAATATTCCCAACCATAAGCCATCCAGGAACTGCAAATTAAAACAACCATGAGATACCACCTAACACTCACAAAGATAGCCCAATTAAAATTTAAAAACTCAGAAGAGCAACAAATGCTGGATGGTGCGTGGTATGAGAGGAACTCTCATTCATTGCTGTAGATATGTATAGTCACTGTGGAGTGCAATTTGGTGATACATAATTAGACAGAAATGAAGTTACTTTATGACTCAGGAGTTCCACTATTGGGCATTTAGGCCCAAAAGAAATTAGAAATAGACCGTGACCAGACATCTGCTCTTCAATGTTCATCACTGTACAAGTCACTACTGTAAAATATTGGAAACAGACTAAATTTACATCAGTAAGCAAATTGATTTTAAAAAGCTGGTATACAAACATGATGGAATATCACACAGCCATGAAGAATAATGATGAAAATATAAAGCACCTTATCTCATGGAAAGGGTTGGAGAATGTTATGCTGAATTAAGTCAACCAAGCACAAAAGGAAAAATGGAACACGAGTCCACTAAGGTAAGTTCAAACAGCAGAATGAGCATAAGGAAAAATGCACATAACGTGAAATTTTTAGGCTGAGAACAAGATACACTGGCATGACTCAGAACAAACAAAATAATACATGCATCATCAACAACAACAAAGGATACAGACAGCACCTGTCCTGAAACACACCTTTTCCTCCTTTCACACATTCCTTTAAGGCCCACAGAGGGGTGAGGGAAGAAAAATAATGGCAATGGGGAACTAGGGCATTAATCCACCCAACTGGATGATATTGTTTATATCTCTTCAAGAAAGGGAGACCGAGAGTAGACCTCATTCCAGTGTGCCAATCCTTGAGGGAGACATTCCTGCTTGGAGCAGCTTGTTTTGAGTTGACGACAGGGCCAGCCCCAACTCCCTATCTCAATGACAGTGCGATAGAAGATGGCTCTATAAATGCAGATCAGGGCGAGAGGCCAGTCTGAAACCCCCACATGGGGGCAAACCAAGAGGAGAGCACAACAGACCAGTGATGGGAACGAAGCTTCAAAATCCCTGAGAAATCCTGGGGAGCAGTACTTGGCACCTCATCTGAACGTCTGAAGCTGCAACAGGGGTTGCATGGGTAGGTGGGGGTGGGACAGGAACTAGACCTGACTGTAGGAAAAGCAATGGAGAATTTTATGATGTATGCCTCTCAGGTATGAAGACTGAGGAATATATATTATATATTACATATGCATTATATATGCTATTAAGTAAACAGGAATATGAAATCCTGAAAGAAAAGAAAAGAGGGTTTTCAACTGATGGATTACAAAAGGTCTGGTTTGCCATTTAACAGAGAGATATTCATCTACTCTGGGTCAGGATGCGCTAGACTTGATGCTATTTGTATGGCCCTTCTCTCTCCTTTCCTTTCTTTTCTTTCTTTGGTGTCTAGCTCTACAAGATAGCGAGAATAAGCAATCCCAAGGAGACAACAAATGGGATTGATGGCTCCAGGGGGCCATGAGAGGGACAGAGTTTGAGGGAAGTGAACAGTGAGCCATTTATGATGTAGACAGGGGAATAGTAAGTGTTCTAAAATGGACAATGAGGAGGGGATAGAGCTTCTGGTCGTGCTTTCATCAAGTGAAATATATCTAAGAGAAATTACTGAGAGGTGAAAGATGAGAAAACATAATATTGGGACAGGATGATAGAAACATGAAAAAAGAGAAAAGAAGGAAGGAAAAAACATATATAGAGATATATAGATATGCATATATAGAAATATTTAAATATATAAATATAGGTGTATTTGTTTTGATATTTATATATATGCAAAAATAGCAAAGAAGCAAATGGACTATGGCCTGTCC
>PVJH01014262.1:0-58611 GCA_004026705.1 Nesogale talazaci
GTGAACTGGTGTGAACAGAGGATGATAGACCCACAGGTGATGAAATTCCGATAGTAAATAGCTATCCAGTCATCGTGAGTGAGAGGATGTCAAAGACAACTGCACCCCAGACTCAGTCACTTCTCTTACCCTTCTCTTCTCTTGCTTGTGCATCTTAGGACCTGCCTTACTTCTCCTGTGCCTCAATTTGCAAGCCACACTGCTCATGGGACACCCAATCCTGGACTGTGTCACTGTGAGTTGAGGTTCCTTCAAACCCTGCTTCGCCACGCGCCTGGAATATGCATCAATTGAGTTGAGGACTGTTGGACGCTGTCATCTGGCTAACTGTTGATGACCTTCCTTGCTGTTTGCTGCTTGTGGCCAGATAACCCGAATTGCTGTACAGAGGACTGCTCAGCAGCACTCAAGACTCAAAGGACTGCAAGTGAGTTGCCCCAAGCAATTTGTACTGCTTTATTGATTAGTTAACTGTTTATTTCTTATGTTGGATAGCTTTTTATCTATATAAACATATAGAGAGAATTATTAGTGTCCTTGTTTTGTTTCTCTAGCGAGCCCTGTCTAACACAATTGGGGTAATCTTATCCCTGAGACTATTGCAGAGGTTCGTGCATGCTTCCCGTTCAGAGAGCCTTTCAACAAATTAGAAAAATAGCAAAACGACACATCATACATAGAAAATAGAGAAAAAACATTATAAGGCAAGAAATGACAGGTTGGTCTTGACTGACCCTGAGCATAACTAAGGAGATACAAGTTGATAAAGAAATTGTACTGGGAGCTATGTGAAGTACCTAGAACAAAAAGGTACTGTTAGACATTTTCTTCAGATCTCTGTGATTTAAGGTGATGCCATGCCTTGAGACCTAGCAGCTGAACATGTTGTTCAGTAATTTATGAACCTATAAAAGATATTCATTTTACATGATTATGATAAATTATAAAAGTATACACTTAAGTAACTTGTCAAATATTTGTGAACATTAGGTATTATCACTAACTTTATCTCCATGTACAAATAGGGGAGAAATAAAGGAACTGAAGCTTTCCAAGTCACTAGTTTTCTGCCCAATATGTGGTACCCACAAATGTTTTGTGGGTAGACATGCCCAATTGATTAGGATTATTAGTACGATAAGGAACTCTGTTGACACACTAGGTTATGTAAAGGGCTGCTAACCACAGACTAGCAGTTCAAACCCACCAGGAACTCGGCAGGGAACAATATGAGGTTTCCTACACCTGTCAAGATTTCCAGCCTCGGAAACATACAGGGGCAGGTCGAGCCTGTCCTACAGGATCACTCTAAGGGAGGATCGGCTCAATGACAGTGGGTTTACTTTTGACTTATTTGTACACTGCTTATGGGCATTGATTGGCTGTTAAAACATGACCTCAAAAGTGCTATTAGTCGCATGAAAAGTTGTCTACTTCAAATAAAGTCAAGCATAGTAAGTGTGTTTTATTTTCAATTTAAATTTTGGAAAGACTGCAGAATAAAGAGGACTGGTGGGGGGAAGGTTGAGGGGGAAGGAAGGGGGACTTATATCATGGGCCCAAGGGGAAAGGCAGATGTTGGGAGAATGTTGATGAGGACACGCAAGTGGGGGTGCTTGGCACAGTATATGTAACTATGTATTGAACTATTTATGATGAAAAGTGATGTACGAGTGCACAATAAAATGATTAAAATAAATAAATAAATATAAGATGTTTTCAATGAAAAAAATAAACTTTCCTCCAAAAACAAATGTATGGATCATTTAGAAGAGCTTAATTTTAAGTGTCTATAAAGAGTCAAACCACTAATATATAATATATGCACATATCCATAAAAAATTAGTTTAAAAATTATAAAATATTTTTCTGTTATTGTTGATTAAAATAGATAATTAATTTGTTTAGAAAAATCTATAATACCCAAGAAGTTTAGCCTTAGCTTCAAATTGTACCATAAACTTCAAGACAATTTACAAGACAAAGAAAATGTTTCTGTTCACAGAACAAAATAAAGCTAACCAACTCATTTATAATACTTAACTTGAAAAGTGCATATTTACTATAAAGCTAGCATACTACACCATATTAATAGCAACTATAAGGCAATAAGCTCAAAACTGAATTTTCTTTTTGTGCTAAATAGGGAGAGATTTTGAAGCTTCATATTTTATATATTGATGTTGCTGCTATTAGGTGGCATCAAATCAGTTTCAACTTTCTGTAAAAATGAATTAAATACTGCTTAGTCCCTTGTCATTATTATAATTATTATTATATATGATCCCACTGTTCCAGCCACTGTGTCAATCAAGGTCACAATGAAGATCTTTTTCACAGGTCCTTCACTTTACCCAGTTCCAGACACTGATCTCTCCTACCCAACATGGGCAAAGTACATGAATTTAAGTCTCACCATCCTCATTTCTCAAGAGCATTGTGTTAGTCTGGGTAGACTAGAAAAACAAATTCATAGACACGCATATAGATATAAGGGAAAGGTTTATATATAAGAGGAATGGAACATTGAGAAAACATCCCAACCCAGTCCATTCCAATATCATAAGCCCAATATTAGCCCATATGTCCAATACAAATCTATAAAGTCTCCTTCCAACTTGCGAAGCACGTGCAATGACACCAGGACAATCACAGGTCAGTGAGACCAGAACTCTGGAGCTGGAGAAGTCACAGAGAGACCTCTGCCAGCACTGAGATGCTTGTACCCCAGCTGGAAGCACAAGACTCTCCACCCACTGGCCTGGGAATTGGGAAATACCACGAGACTTTCCAGAATTCTTGGGAGAAAGCCATGCACACACGGAGGCCTCATTGGCCTCATTGGCTATCTCCAAAGTGACAGACTAGACCGAACCCCTACACTCCCAATTATGAAATTTATATCAAGTACATGACCGCCAAACATTATGGCAGACTTCTGCCAAGACTGATGCATTTATTCTTGTGACAGTCCACAGTCCTTTCAACATGCTTCACCAGCACCATAATTCACATAATCAATTCTCCTGTGGTCTTTCTTATTCGTTGTCTACCTTTCACATGCCTAGGAAACAGTCATGCACACTTTAGTTCTCAAAGTGTCACCTTAACTCTTCAATACATTAAAGGGGTGTTGGGCAGCAAATTTGCTTGATGCAATATGCTCTCCGATGTCTTGACTGTTGCTTCTTTGAGTGTTGATTGTGGATTTAGGCAAAATGTAATTACTGACAACTTTAATCTTGTCTCAGTGTATTGTGGGATTTTTAAATTTTGTCTACTGGCTTTGTAATAAGGATTTGGGTTTTTTTTACATTGTATCACTACACATACTAGATACTGCATTGCTTGAACTTCATCAACAAGTGCTTCATGTCCTCTTCATTTTCAGCAAGCAAGGCTGTGTCATGTGCACATCACAGGCTGTTAATCAGCCATCCTTCAATCCTGATACTGCATTTTTCTCCATATCATCAGTTGATTTACTCAGCACAGATTGAATAAGTAGTGAAAGGATACATTCCTGACATACATATTTCCTGATTTTAAACTATACCAGTGTTCCCTGGTTCTGTTCAAATGAGTGTTTCTTGGTACAATTTCCACATGAGCACAATTAAGTTTCTGAAACTCCCATTCTTCTCAATGTTATCTATCATCTTTTATGATCCACATAGTTGAATGTCTGTGCATAGTGAAGAAAACACAAGTGAATATTTTTCTGGCATTCTCTGCTTTTAGCCAAGAGCCATCTGACATTAGCAATGATATCCCTCATACCACACTCTCTTCAGTATCTGGCTTAAATTTCTTACAGTAGTCTACAAATGTAATGCGCCAACCATCACTGAATTATCTTTAGCAAAATTTTGTTTGCCTGTGTTATTAATGATAATATTAGATAATTTGAACATTCTGTTGGGTCACTTTTCTTTGAAAAGAGCATGAGTATAGATAAATACAGATGTTTGTCTTCCAAATTTCTTGGAAAAGATGAATGCTCCCAGTCTTCGTCAGCTTGTTCAATCATTGCAATTGGTGTTCTGCCAATTCCTAAAGCCCTGTTTTTCACTAACACCTTTTCACCTTGGTGGTCTTCCTTCAACATTTATTCTTGGAATGCTACGTATTGAAATGGGTGAACACCAACCAATTATTTTTAGTAAAGTGTCTGTATTCCTTTCATCTTTACTTGATATTTCCTGCATCATTCAATAGTTTTCCCATAGAATCCTTCAACGTTGAAACTTGGTGCTTTCTTTTTTTCGCATTTCTTTCAGCTTGAGATATGTTCAGTGTGGTTTTTTTGTGTGTGTGTGTGACTTTTTAACTCTAGGCCTTTGTACATTCCACTACAATACATGATTTTTGTCTTCTCAAGCTGCCATTTTAATTGTTTTCATTAAACTTTGTTTTAATGGATCTCAAAATTCTGTGACAAATTTTGGTCAAGTTGTTTTCCATTTAAATGCATTGATTTTGAAAATGAATAGCAAAACTGCCACCCCTCAAAAAGAAGCATATGGTCTTCAAATTACTCCTTTCCTGAAAGGTTTATGATGCATCGTTATCATTAACCAGTCCTTCTCTATTTAATCTAAATAGTCAATTGTGATAAACAGCTCTAAGATTTCCTTCCACCACTGATTAAGACTAGGGTGGCAGATGTAATGTATAATATTCTGTTAGCCTTCCTGGCTAAAACACCCTTGTGTTGATTGCTTTGATGACACCCACGGTAAATGTATGTCTCCAATCAAAAAAAGCAAAAGCACCCAGAGGAGGATAGTCAGAGAAGCTAGCCAGACCCATGGGCTTGCCAGCTACCGTGTCACCAATGGCAGCATTCCCAGACATCAAGAAGGGAGGGTCAAAAAAGGGCTGAAAAAGTTAGGGCCATTTTCTACTTTCTTTCCAGATAGCAATCAATCTTATCTTTGTGCTCAACAAACTTGCAAGAAATACGGGCAGTGTGACAATTCTACACAGGTGTGTATCCAGCACTACTTTGCCCCAAAAGATTCAGGATGATTATGGAGCAATGAAGTTGGCTGCTTCCATTGTTGGATGAGGTTTGCTGTTACCACACACGTTGCCATGGCAAATGCATTTGACAGAAATGTTCTCACACTGAAGCCTGCATTATCCCCCAAGCAGAGCTTCATTCAAAGCTTCATGGTGCATTTCAGCAGAATTCACTTCAGTGGTAACGTTGACCCAAGCAAAGGAGACCCCCATGCCAGGTTTCAGACAGGACCTTCCTCACAGGGACAGTGGCAGAGCCACCTGTTGAGGTCCAGGGGGTTGGGGTGGTTGTCAGTTGGTGAGTTGGTGGCAGGATGCAATTCAGAGCTTCAAGCAATGTGGTTCCCCAGACATTGCCATCCTTTTGGGTAACCTTCCATCCCTGAAGCCAGGCTTATTAGCCCTTGGCTTTAGCATGTTGTCACCATTCCAACCAGAAACTGGCAAAAAGTGCTACTGTATATAGGTTGTACCCATTTTTTTTAATGTAAGTGCTGACTTCCTAATGGTTTCCTCCAGTCTCTTATAACTGTAGGGTGGCTCAGCAGAATTCATTTTGTTATCACCGACAATTAGCTCTTTCACACCCAGTATGTAAGCCATGCTCATGGGTCTTCCATGCTTGGAGATACCAGCTTCAAATTCACCAACAGCAGCAACAACAATGAGGACAGAACAGTCAGCCTTTGATATTCCTGTAATCATGTTTTTAATAGAGTAGGTCCAGGAGCATAGATTGGTCATATAAGGGTCACTTATGATGGTCACATAGTATGTGTTGGTCTCAAATTTCCACAGAGAAATATCCATGTTGATGTCACACTCATATTCAGTTTCCAGTTTATCCAAGATCCAGGCATACTTGAAGAAACCCTTCCCAATCTCAGCAGCTTCCTTCTTGAGTTTTTTGATGGTTCTTTTATTGATCCCACCACATTTGTAGATCAAGTTACAAGTTGTGGTGGACTTGTCAAAATCGATCTGACCAATGATGATGATGATATTAGCATAAGGGTTTTCCTTTCCCATTTTAGCTTGGGTTTTTGTGATGTTTTTCACCAATACCTGTATTCTGACAGAAAATCTGTTGATAAAAAGTCATTTTTCCACTTTTTTTTGCCTGTGCATTCTTTTGTCCCCACCGATCATGTCAGGAGTGCAGACACATAGTGATAAGATTTTTTTGTTGTTTTTTGAGGTTTTTTTTTGGGGGGGGGGGAGGATCACTGCCTCTGGTGGTCGTGGGCACTACCCAGTGCTGCTCCTGAGAGCCATCGCTGGATTTGAACTGCCAAGGCCGCCGGCTGCAGACCTGCACTTAACCACTTACGTCACTGGGGCTCAGCCTATAATGATATGACTTTTTTCTTTGCTTACTGATACCTGATCCTTTCTACACCTCATGGTCACACAAGCTGATGTGCTTCTTCTATGGTGGGCTTTGTTGCTCCTGAGCTATATGACCACTTGTTTATGCTCAAGCCTTTAAGACCCCAGATGCTATATCTTTTGATAGCTGTATACTGTAAGCTTTCATTATCACTCCTGTTCATGCCCCCACATGTTTTCAGTGATCGTCTCAGGAAGGTGAGCACACAGTGATACAATTTTTTTCCTGTTTGATGCCTGAAACCTGATCCTTTTGACACCTCGAGGCCACAGTGGCTGGTATGCTTCTTCTGTGTGGGTTTGGATACTTCCCAGCTAGTTGGCCATTTGTTTTTCTTCAAGCTTTTGAGACCCCACATGCTACATCCTTTGATAGCTGGGTACCATCATCTTTCTTCACCACATTTGCTTATGCACCTATTTGACTTCAGTGACCATTTTTGGTCAGTGAGTATCACGGAATATCAGATTAATAGAACAAAGTGTTCTTGCATTGTGGTGCCCAGCTATCAAATGATAAAGCATCTGAGGTCTTAAAGGCTTGAAGGTAAGCAAATGACCATTTAATGCAGAAGCAGCAAACCCCACGTGGAAGAAGCACACCTGCCTGTGTGATTACGAGATGTCTAAGGAAGCAGATAGCAAGCAGATAGAATCACGTCACTACAAATGAGGGGAAGAACATGGTGGGAACCCAAGATTCATTTGTGGGCAATTAGACACCCCCTTGCAGAAGAGTTGCAGAGAGGAGATGGGTCGGTCAAGGTGCAGTGAAGCTGAAATGAAATATGCAACTTTTCTCTATTTCCTGAAGGCTTCCTCCCCCCAACTATCCTGAGCCCAACTCTACCTTACAATTCCAGCTGTACTGGAAGAGATACACTGATAGAAATAGGAACTGGAAATACAGATGAACCTCCCAGGACCACTAGTGAGAGTCAAGTTACCAGATGGATGGAGGGAAGGTGGGGTAGAGAAAGGGAGCCAATTACAAGAATCTGCACATAATCTTCTATAGGGAGAGCAGACATCAGAGGAGTGGGTAAAGGGAGACATTGGGCAGTGTACGATATGACAAAATGATAATAATTTATAAAATATCAAGGGCTGGTATGGGAAGGAGGAGCGGGGAGGGAGGGGAAAGGATGGAAGGCTAATATCAAGGGCTCAAGTGAAAAAGCAGATATTTGGAGAATGAGGACAACAACAGGCATGTGAAGGTGCTTGACACAGTGTATATATATATATATATATATATATATATATATATGATAGATGATAGCTAGATGATAGATAGATAGATAGAAGATAGATAGATAGATAGATAGATAGATAGATAGATAGATAGATAGATAGATAGATAGATAAGCAATGTATCAGGCCCCAATAAAATGATTTTTAAAGTCATTTTTAAATTTTTGTTTAGCTCTTTTACTTCATGATTTCTTCCATTTGCTTTAGCTACTGTACATTCAAGAGTAAGTTTTGGAGTCTATTCTGACACCTGCTTTTGGTCTTTTTTCTTCTCCAGCTTTGTAATGACCTTTCTTGGTGTAAGAGATTCTCAAGGTCATCCACAGCTCATTAGGTCTTCTCTTCTTAGTGCTCAAAGTGTCAACTCTGATGCAGATATGGTCTCTAAATTCAGGTGGTATATGCTCCAGGTTGTATTTTGGCTCTTGTGGATTTATTTTACTTTTCTTCTTAACTTATATATATATATATATATATATATATATATATTTCTCAACCTATATTAGGTTTATAAATATGCTTCTCTCAAGAACAACAAAGTTCATGTAAATCTGTGCGTGTGGAAGTGTTTCAAAAAATGATACCTGCATGTGTTAGTATATTTCATGTCTGGAGGTATCAACAATTATGTCAATCATATGTATGATTAGCTACAAACTCAAGCAAACCCATTGTTTTAGTGACTATTTCAGATCACACTGACCCTTCAGGATAGAGACAACTTTCCCTTCTGAGTTTCTGAGGTTGTGAATCTTTATAAGGAAGCCTCAGCTTCCTCCTTCAAAGAAAGTGATGAGTTTGAACTACTGACCTTGTGGTTAATGGCCCAATGTGTAGCCCACTACACCATCTGGTCTCCTCTCTAATAAGCTTACACTTAGGAAATGAAAGGAAGTTTTACTAATTAGAGAAATTATTTTCCTGTAAGAAAAAATATATATTAACAAAAATTTCAACACAAAAAGAATACTTCCAAATTTGAAGTGTGATTCTAGCTTGACAGTATTCCTCCACCTACTCTACTTTTCACTATTCTCGTATCAAAAATGTTTGGATAGAGTTGATTTGAGCTATATTAAACATACAATTGTGAAGATGGCACAGGACCAGGGAGGGTTTTGTTCTGCTCTCCATAAGATTGCCATGAGTTGAAAGTGACTCGTGGCACCTAAGAGCAACCACTTTAAAAGTTTTCATGGAACGAGTATGGTATAATTCAAGGATCTAATATCTTTATCACAATTAAAGACATTAATTTTATTGAAATGCTTTCCCCAAAAATATAAGTAATATGAAGGAAGATAAAAGCAACAGATGTAAAAAATAGTAATGGTTTATTTAAGTACCTGGCAGATGCTATAGATGTCACTTATATGAGGGGACTTCAAAAGTTAATGGAAAAAATCCATTATATTTTAGCTCAATTTTGACATGCAATTTTTGAAGCCCCTTCATATGTAATCAAACTTTTCACTTAGAAAACTTGCACTTAACTATTGGATTTTAAATGACTGTGGAAAATATTCCATCTCATCAATTACTTTCTCTGTAGTATTTCCTTGATGTTGGTTTTCCTACTTTTCATTATCTTAATCTTAATTATACATTTTAAAGATAGATATGAACTTTTTAGAATTTTATTGGCATATAATTCCTATGTCATACAATTCAATAGTTCAAGCATAGTAAGAATAGTCATACAATCATTACCACAATCAATTTTTAGACACGTACTTTTTGGTTACCAAAATTCTCCTTTCTCTTCCCTCAGACAACTGCTCCCCTCATTTACTTTCACATGAGCAAGCACACACAACCACTATCTTCTTTTAAGAGTCATATAATCAATGGACCATGATACATTCATTCTTTGTCATTTCCTTTTTTCTCTTTTTCAAAAAGGTAGGTAACGATATCTATAAACCACTGGAAATTTGGGTAAATTTCTCATGATTATCCCTGGAGTACATTTTTATAAGAAAATTGAAACATATGTCATTCTTTACTCTTAAATCTTATCTAAATTTTACTCTAATCTTATCTTCACTATACTATGCAAAGTATAAGGATATAAATAAGCATCTGTATTCACTTTTTCTTGTGGAACTACTAGAATAGAAAATAGTGTTCCTCCTTTACTGACCAAAAATCATATTCATGTTTCCAGAGAATCATTCCATATCTGCAGCTAAGGAAACAAAAGAGCCTTATTTCCAAAGGGCATGCAGGAAAAAAAAGATGTAATTCCCAGGAATAACTAAGATTTTTGTTCAAAAGATTTTCTGAGTTCTCCAAATTCTATCAAACTAGTCACTGAAGCAACCAAATTTCAAATAAGGAGATTCTCTAATTATAACATAGAGAGAAGGCTGTAAATGTTGCTGTGGCCCAGAGACACACTCAAAAGGTCACCAGCTACAGAAGTGAATTTCCTCCATAGAAAGAAAATATCCTTCTGACAGTCTAAATCCTCTGGGAACAACTGCGGCATGTGAAAATGTCATTCAGATTCTTCTCCCTTTTACTTTTCTAATTCCCAGCTTTCCTGAGAAACTAGTGGTCATGAAGTCATGGCGACTCTATGTGGGCTACCATGAAGGTGTGTTGCATAGCGTTTTCCATGATAGGTTTTCAGAAGCAGACCATCAAACTTTTCTCCTACTTGCCCCTCTGTGGACTTGAACCATCAACCTTTCAGTTAAGAGATGACTATGTTAACTGTTTACATCAAGCAGGGGCTCCAACTTTCCAATTAGAACAACTTATTTCAACCAGGTCATTGTCCTCAATATTGTTCTAATCCTAACTATAAAAAAGAGGCCTTGGGGGCATGGTAAATTATACATTGGATTATTAACTTCACCACCAACTGATGAGGTTTTCTCCTCCCATAAAAGATTTATAACTACGGAAACCCCAAAAAAGACCTTCTGCTTGGTTCTATTGGTTGGCAAAGAGTAGAAATCAACTCACTCAAAGTGAGTTGAAAATACAAAAGTAGAAATTATTCTGTTGTTCACATGGTTCTTATTTATAGATTTCTAAGATCATGTAATAAAAGGATTATCACAATAAACAGGAAAGTGAAAATAGAAGAAGAATATAGAAAAAAGTATAATCAGTAAAATTATAGTTTGTACATAGTTATTTCAAAGCCATCCCCCAAATTGAAAAAAGGCAAGCCTAAATGATGCCTTGCCAAATCCAACCTATTGCCATCAAGTGGTTTCTTACTCAGAATAATCCTGTAGGGCAGAGTAGAACTGCTTTGTAGGTTTTCCAAAGCTGTAAACCTTTATAGACACAGACAGTCATGCCTCTCCTACAGAGAAGGCTGGTGGGTTCAAACCACTGAGCTGTCAGATTGAGATTGAGTGTTTAAATGACTGGACCACCATGAGTCATGCAGTGATAACTTCCCTCCATACACTACCATCTAGTCAATTCCAGCTCATAGCAACTACCTATATAGGGTTTCTATGGCTGTCAGTCTTTATAGGAGCAGGTAGCCTCATCTTTCTCCCTTGATGCAGTGAGTTTGAGCCACCAATATTGAAGTTAGTAGTCCATTCATCTGAAAATGCCAGCAGGGCTCCTGAGTTTTGTAGATGATTCATACCTACTTTCATTTCAGTGTCTCCCTTCTAAACTTTAGCCACCACCTAAGCATAAATCAAAATCACTAAACATAAATCACAAAAGCACTCTTATCAGTGGATTCCATACTCATACAACTGGAATTCACAGTAGTCATTTCCCTTCATGTCAGACTCTCTCAAAGTTTGACCTCTTAGTCTTTAGTACTTTGCTAAGTAGATGCAACAAAGAAAACAGGATAAGTTCAAATACCAGGAGCATATTTTCCCAATAATCAACCTCCATGGATTCCACAAAGTACAAATTCCACATTTTGCTATTCATGAAAATGGCTTTAATCTTGGAATAATAAGACCTATGAAGGAAAATGATGATAAGTTAGCAGTGATAAGGGCTGGTACTTAAATTAAATTGGTAATAAAATCCCTGGGTAATGTAAACAGCTACCTTTCTCAGCTACTAGCTAAAAGGTTAGAGATTCAAATCCCACCAGAGGCACATTGGAAGAAAGGCTTGGCAATTGACTTCTGAAGGATCAACTGTAGAGCACGCTATGGAGCACCTTTGACACACAAGGTTTTGACACCTTTAACACACATGGACACACGAGTCCAGCTGACTCAACAGCAACTGAAAATTACTGGTAGTACCAGTCATTAGCACTTTCTCTAAAAGTTTGTATTTAATATGTGTCTGATTGACAGAAAAAAAATCAAAGAGTAAAAGGAGGATCCAGAAATATGCCGTCTTAGGTATATGCCTAATGGTACATAGTCTCAACACTGACAACAACATCTGGTCCTCTCAGATAGCAAATTTTTTACAAGGGGAAAAAGAGGCAAAAGTTAAGCTTACCCACTAAAAGTTTTTCTTTCTCGGGCTTTAAATGCCTCTCGTTTTTAAACAGTTTATCATATTTTCTTATGACATGTAATAGAGAAATAGAGGTTCAAAACTAAAAGTCATATCCTGGGGCAATGTATAGTGAGTCAACCACAAAAAGGAATTCAAACTATGCTCTCAATATTCTGACAAATAGTCCCAAATAGCACCATGATTATTTGACCATCACCAAAAAGCCTTCCAAATGACCCTGTTCCTAATAGAAGTTTAGTCATTTCTACAGACAAGTCTTTCTGGAATTGAGTGGTGTACTAGGAATAAAGGAACTAGTACCCTTTTATTCAAACATGAAAAATTGCTTCCTTTTAAAATAGATTTTTAGAGAAGTTTCTTTTGGCTTTTTACTGGATCTGTCAATTAGACACAGTTTGAATCTTTATAAATCAAAACTTAAAAGTTTAAGAAAATTTTGCTTAACACTATACAGATCAAAATATTTCTTCAACTAGAATTTACCACCCACTGGTCCTTTCCTAATTAACTCCACAAATCAGATTGCGGCAAATTTTAATGAATGTAATTATGTTCCGAATTCATTATGTTCTGAGAATTGAAAGTCAAAAAAGTTTGCTAAATGTCCCATTTTAATAGCCCCATTAAATCAGAAAAAAAAAAAAGAAAAGTGTTTCCTACTTAATTTTTAACCAGGGTTATGGAGAAATGTCTTAAATGAGATTAAGTTCAAGTGACAATAATTTACCAAAAGGAAGAAGAAAAAAATCATTTGTCTAATATGATTGCTTTTATGACTCTCCATACTTAATAAACTTAAATCTCATATTCTAATATAATTAAATACTTGCAGTGTGTCTTCAGCTTGCTGAAATATTTCACTCACTTTTCTAAGCCAGAAATTTGAAACACGGCTGGCTACATAGCTGACTGATTTAAAGAAATCCATATTCATGACCATTCCAAAGAAAGTTGACCCAATAGAAAGCCAAAATTATGGAACATCATTGATATTACAGACAAGTAAAATTTTGTTTATGAACATCCAAACATAATTGCAGCAGTACATTGACTACCCGAAGTTCAAATTCAGAAGAGGATGTGGAAAAAGGAATACCACAGCTGAAATCAAGTGGCTTTTGGCTCAAAGCAGAGAATACAAGAAAAATATTTACTAGTGTGCAATTGACTATGCAAAAGCATTCAATAGTGTGGATCATATTTAGCTATGATAGCCTTGAGAAGAATGTGAATTCTTTGTGCTTATGTGTAACTTATATCAGGATCAAGGGGCACTTCTAAGAACAGAACCAGATCATACTATATAGCTTCAAATCAGAAAAGGTATGCTTTATGGTTGTAACTTTTGACCATACTTATTCAATTTATACTGAGCAAATGACCAGAGAAGATGGTTTATATGAACAGGAATGTGGTATCTGGATTGGAGGAAGATATTAACAACCTGTGATATGCAGATGAAACAGCTTTAGTATCTGAAAGTGAGGAGGACATTGATAAACATCAAAGACTGTAGGCTTTGGTATGGATTATGACTCAATGTAAATGTGTTAGTCCAGCTGACTAGAAAAACAAATTCATAGATATGCATATGTGTATAAGAAAGAGCTTTATATCAAAGAGTAATTGTGTATTAAGAAAATATCCTGGCCCAGTCTAGATCAAGTTCATAAGTCTGATATTAACACATATGTCTGACACCAATTTATAAATTCCTCTTCAGACTCACACAGCACATGCAATGCAGGAAGATCACAAGCCTGTGGGTGGAAAGTCTTGTGGATCCAGTGGCAATGGAAGCATCTTCTCACTGTTGTGGGTGTCCAGGTGGCTTCTCCAGTTCTAGGATTCTGGCTCCATCAGTGTAGATCCATGTATCTTGTCAACAAGGTCTAGTAGAGACCTCCAATGAGCTATTTATCTTCCCAACATCTCCAAATGTGATCATCAAGCTGCAACCTGATTGACAGGATATCCTCCACCCCTTCACTCTGAATAGTCCCAAATTGACACCAGATTATGCAACTCCCACAGTAAAGAGAACTGAAATTATCAAAACGGGGCCAATTTTTAACATGATGATAAATGGACAGTAGTTTGATGCTGTCAAAGATCTTGTCTTGCTTGTGTCCACAATTAATGTTAATGGACGCTGCATGCTAATGGAAGCTGTAATTAAAAAATCAAAAGACATTCTGAGTTAGGTAAATCTGCTAAAAGTACAGACCAATCTGTCTTGAAAGCAGTATGACCACAGTACTTCTTAGAGAGAAGAACAGCAAGATTTCATCATACAGACTTGTACCATGTTATCAGGAGAGACCACTCCTGGTACGGCAGCATGCTTGGTAAAGTAGAGGGGCATGGGAAAAGAGGAAAACCCTTGAGAAGATTGACTGTAACAGTGGCTGCATCAATGGGATGCATAAGAAATTGGTGAGCATGGCACAGGACCTTGTAGTGTTTCATTCTGTTAGGCGTAAGGTCACTGGGGTCAGAGTCAACACAATAGCACCTAACAACAAACAATGGCATTAAATGTAGCAGTCTAAAAATGAGCATAAATCCCTAAGTATGCTATCATTTTAGAATGCAATACTATATCTACTATGATATCTACCTGAGTTTATTCGTTATCTATGATGACTCTTTAAATTTTCAAATATATATTTTATTCTAATTAGAAGATCATTTCTTTGGGGTTCTCACCGATCTTATCAAAATTTATGCATACATAAATTGTGTCAAGCACATTTGTACATATGTTGCCATCATCATTTTTAAAATATTTTCTTTCTACTTGAGCCCTTGGCATCAGTTCATTTTTGCTTTCGCTCCCTCAAGAAACCTTGATGATTTCTCTTTTTTCTCTCATGTCGTACACTGCCCACCATCTCCCTTCAGCCACTTTTCTGCTGTCTGTTCCCTTGGGAAGTGTTATATGCAGATCATTGTGATTGGTTCCCACTTTCTCTTCCCACATTACTCCCTGGGATCGCTACTCTCATTATTGATCCAGCCGGGTTTATCCATCCTAGATTCCCTGAAGTCCCATCCCTTATCTGTATCAGTGTGCATCCTCTGGTCTACCCAGATTTGGAAGGTAGAATTGGGGTCATGATATTGAGGGATGGGGGATGGTGGGAGGGCAGGGAGGCATTAAAAAGCTAAAGGAAAGTTGTATGTGTCATTGGTGCTATAGCACACCATGACTGACTCATCTCTTCCTTGTGACCCTTCTGTGAGGGCATGTCCAATTGTCTACAGGTGAACGTTGGGTCTCCACTCCACTCTCCCCTCATTCACATCTATATGATTTTTTTTGTTCTGGGCCTTTCATGCCTCATACCTGATCCCATCAACACCTCATAATCACACAGGTTAGTATACTGCTTCCAGGCAAACTTGGTTGCTTCTCAAATAGATGGATGCTTGTTTATCTTTAAGTTTTAAGACCCCAGATACTATATCTGTTATTTGCTGGACACCATAAGCTTTCTTCCCATTTGCTTATTCACTCATTTTGTCTTCAGCGATCATGTCAGGAAAGTGAGCATGAAGAACAGAGTTCTTGAGCTGAAGGAGTATTTTAGTAGAGGCCCAATGTCCATCTGCTACCTTGATACTTAACATCTAAATATATTCACATAGACCTATATTTCTATCATTATAAATAAATATATTTACAGATGCATATGCATAGGTCTGTATTTAGACCTCTACAAATATCTTTTGCCTCTTAGTTCTTTCCTCCATTTCCTTTTACTTTCCTCTTGTCCCACTAACATGTTCTGCCTTCATTTAGATTGTAGTAATTCCTCTAGACCAATGGTGGGCAAACTGCAGCCTTATGCAGCTCTTTCAGTGTGGATGTGTGACTCTGAGGTAACATTGAAAACATTTGAAGGTAATTATTTCAGATCATGGTGATTTCATTTGTTTGAAGAAAAACATATTTAAGGCTCTTGAGTGATTTTAAAGTTGTTAAAAGGGACAAGATTGGCTCTTTGGTCTCAAGAGTTTGCCAAACCCTGCTCTAGCCAACATTGACCTTGATCAAGTGCCACCAGGTATCCTCCACTCTCCTTGCCATTAATTTTAGATCACTTGTTCCCTTGTACCCTCTCCTGTGTCCTCCTGGAACCGTTGAGCTGTTGTTTTCTCCTCCACATTGTTTATCCTGTGTATCTTATCTAGATAAACATACAGAGACAATAGCATAAAGCAAAACAAAACAACAACCACAAAAAAGAAACTATAAATAGGTCCAGATCTGTTTGTTGCCCTTTAGGAGTATTTTCCAGTTGAGTATGATGGAGTACCATGCCCTGGCCCTCCCCTTGCTGCTCTTAGTGTTTCACCCCAGTATAGTACAGTCAGATAGGACACAATTTCTACACTGTGCCTCTAGTTTTGTCCTCTGTTATACTATGATTCAGTGAAGGATGGCATGCTTCATGGTGGGGCCAGTCCTATGGTCCTCTCTGTGCATTCACTGCTCTGAGGAATATCATCCTCAAAGCTTGGTGGACCAGGATGTGTTCCATTCTCTCTCCTTTCCTCTTTGTTTGTTCCTGTGTGCTCTAATAGACACGCCTCTCTCCCTGAGAAGAAGCTTCAGTGCTGTCCTCTGAAGTGCGTTCTTCTGGGGTGGGAGTGAGGGGAGGGTTGTCCACATAGTTGGGATTGAAGTAGATCCTACAGACCTTTCTATTGGTTCATGCCAGTGTGTTGCAAATAGTTTAATGGAGCTATCTAAAAACACAGAGAAAGAAGAGGTCTTTGTTGACTGAAAAAAAAGAAAGGCCAAAAATTATGTAAAAGTTCAGCTTTTCTGTTTGTTTGTTTTTGGGGCATCACTGCCCTCTGGTGGTGGGAGCACGAGGCCCGGCCTTGCTGCTGGATTTGAACCTCCAACCCAATGGGTTGCAGTCCCGCGCACAACCCCTACGCCACTGGGGCTCAGCAAAGTTCAGCTTTCTTGCTAAAGAATAAGAACACATTAGGAGTTCTGTTTTGTTAAGTACCATCAACTCAGTTTCTATTCATAGTGACGTTATGTACAATAAACCTCAAAATATACCTATGAACAACATACCTCGTGGTCTTCCACCGTCCTCATAATTGTTAGGTTTGAACCCATTGTTTCAGCCACTGTTATCAATCCATTTTCTGGAGAGTCTTCCTCTTTTTCACTGCCCCTCTCTTTACCAAGCATGATGACCATTTCCAGGACTGGTTTCCCCTGACAGCATGTTCAAATTGCATGAGATGAAGTCTTGCCATCCTTGCTTCCAAGGAACATTCTTGCTGTACTTCTTTCAAAACAGAACCAGGAGTTGTAAATGCTTAGAAATATGTAAGTTCAGGAAAATTCAAGAACTCAGGGAAAATATAGATGTGATATACCATTCATCACCAGAAGTATGGTGAAAATTCTAAACAGATAAAAAACTAGATGAAGAAGTTAATATATACAAGGGAGCAAAAAAAAGCTAAGGGCTAATCCTTGGGGAGTGCATAGGATTGATTGTGGGAAGAAAATATGATTCTAGTGAATAAAAGATGAAAATGTTGAGGTGAATAATAGGTATATAGGTACAGGTAAAGCCACTTATCTCACCCTTTACAGGGTAAGGTACAGGCAACCAGGCAGGCAATAGAGCAATCCCAAGGATATACATATCATTCCAACACAATAAAAGGGGAAAGTGGGTGAAGAAGAGGGAGATGATGACCCTAGGAGAGTAGGCACTAATCCACTCTGGAGGATATTGCTTACGTCTCCCCAGAAATGGAGACCCCACCACGGAGCACCAAACCTTGAGGAGCAACTCAACATAACCATATGGATCAATTCAGAAGAAAGTGGGCTACAGGGCCAGCTCTAATCAGAGCCAAACTGCCCCGCTGCCCCAGAGGAATGTGCTATAGAGGACAACACTAAACCGACAGCATGGGTACAGGGGTCAGCCTATTTTGTCCAGACGGAAGCAAACCAATAAGGAAAAAGAGAAAGCAGGGACTAGATCTCATACTGGTACACCAAGGCTTGGAGATGACATACTTCCACAATGCTGCTAAGGCACAGAGAGGACTGTAGGGCCAAAAAGAGGTCAAGATATGCTGTCCCTCACTGGAGCATAGCACAACAGAGGACAATACTCTGACAGGGGCTCACAGCAGGAAGTGAGTCCAGTCTTACCACCATCCCCAATGGGGTCAACCAAGAAGGGAGCATCCCAGATCAGCAATGGGAGCAAAGCAAAGCCAGAAAACCCTGAGAAGCCCCCCCAAAATGAACCAAGCTAAGTGGGGTAGTTCCCAGAAGCCCTGAAAAAAAAGTAGAAAGATAGCCATAAATGTCAACAGATAGACCTAGAATAATGTATGCTTCTTCATTTTTTTACTTATTTTTGCTAGCTTTTTTCTTTATCCTTCTATTCAGTCTTTTGTTTTCTTTTTAAATGTGTCTGTTATTATTGTTTTGCCTACCTATGTAAGATAGGCATGGGAAGCAAGCCAAAGAGTAATCAACGGAACCAATGTTTCTGGAAATATTTATGGGGAGGAGGCTGTAGGAGAAGGAGTGGTGAACAAACACCCCCATAGGTGGAAGCAGGTAGGGAATTAAAATCAACAACAGATTTTTTAGATCCTGGTAGTCTTGGAGCAACAGCACTAAAGTTGAGGGAAATTACAAAGTAAGAGGCAGAAGAAGGGTGAGCATGTTGGTGGGGTGAGATAAAGGTAAAAGGAAATAGAGGAAAGATCAAGTAAACAAAGCTATGGATAGAAGTATAAACATAGGAGTGCACTTATGTAAATATATTAATTCATAAAAATAAAGGAATTGGCTTATATGGATATATTTATATGGAAATACATTGAAGAAGTGAAAAGATTTGTGCCTCTGCTCAAGGCCTCACTCAATGCAAAGACACTTTTTTTATAACAACCTTGTATGCTGGGATGCTCACCCTCCCAGCACAATTCCTGAAGACAAAATGGGAGCATAACCAAATGTGAGGAAGAAAGCTGATGGTGCCCAGCTATCAAAAGATATAGTATATGGAAACTTAAAGGCTTAAAGTTAAACAAGCAACCATCTAGTCCACATGGAAGAAACACATATGTGTTCATGAGGTGCCATCACAATCAGGAAACAGACCCCAGATTACCCAAAATTTTTAGAAAGCATATTGTTGAGAATGAGGGGAGCCAAAGCAGAGACACAAAACCCATCTGTAGACAATAGGGCATCTCCACACAGAAGGGTCACAGGAAACGATGAGTCAACCAGGGCAAAACAATATTTCTCTGATTCTTTGAGACTTCATCACTCCTGGCTATCATGACCCCAGTCTAGCCTTTCAGTTCTGGCTAGACTGAAGCACGTACACTGGAATCCAGGTCAAATAAACCCCTCAGGAATGGAAATTACAGTAGTGATACCAGGAGAAAGGGGCGGGGAGAGAATTAACACATAACCACCCTCACCTGAGGGGGAAAAAAACAGAAACATGGGTGAAGGGGGAGCTGCAGTCAGTGTTAGATATGAAAACAATAATAATCCATAATTTATCAAGAGGTCATGAGTGTGAGAGGGTGGGTAGGGATGAAAAAAGAAGAGCTGATAACAAGGGCTCAAATAGGAGAGTAAATGTTTAGAAAATGATGATGCCAACATTTGTACAAATATGCTTGATAAAATTTATGAGTGGGATGTTATAAGATATGTAAGACCCCCCCCCTATAAAAATGATTAAAAAAGAAAATGTTGGGGTGAAATTAAATTCTCAAGTAAATATTTCAGATTCTTTAAAATCATTTCGTTGGTGGCTCATACATCATTTTCCATAATACATAAATAAACATACTGTGTCAAGCATCCTCACATGTCCACTTCTATTATTGCTCTCCAATCGTCCACCTTTTCCCTTAAGCCCCTAGTATCGGCTTTTCCATCCCTTCCCCTCTTCCCCTGCTCTCTCCTCCTCACCAACCCTCAATACTTTATACACTGTTATTGTTCTGTCATATCTTACACTGCCCAAACTCTTTCCCAACCCACTCCTTCGATGCCCATCCTTCAAATAGGAGCTTGTGTGTATATCCTTCCTGTTGGTTCCATCTCTCTACCCCACCTTCTCTCTACCCTTCCAGCAGCTCCAATCTAATCACTGACCCAAAGGGGCTCATCCATCTTGGTTTCCCCATATCTCCAGCTCCCCTCTCTACTGGTGTACCTTCTCCAGTCCATCTGGATTTGTAAGGTAGAGTTGGGACCATGATGGTTGGGGCTGGGGGGAGGGGTGGCGGAAGGCTTCAGGAACTAGAGGAAACTTGTATGCATCATCACTGCCTGGCTGCACCTTGACTGGTCTGTCTCCTACCTGTGACTCCCCTGTAAAGGGGTGACCAATTACCCACCAGTGGGCCTTAGGTCCCCACCCTTCTCTCCCCCTCATTTGTAATGATGTGATTCTTGTTCTTTGGTGCTTGTTATCTGCTCCCTTCAGCACCTCTTGATCACACATGCTGGTGTGCTTCTTCCATGTGGGCTTTGCTATTTCTGTGCTGAATGGTGACTCGATTATCTTCATGTTTTTGAGACTCCAGGCCTTCAATCATTTGGTAGCTGGGCACCATCGCTTCTTCTACTCTGTTTGCTTATGTATCCATTTGTCTTCAGCAATATCGAGAGTCAATTGGTCCATTGATTTTGATTTTTGTTCTTTGATACCTGATTGTTTCAGCACCTCATGATCGCACAGGCAAGTGAGCTTCTTTTATGGTGGGTTTTGTTGATCCTGAGCTAGATGGCTGCTTGTTTATGCTCAAGCCTTTAAGACCCCACATGCTATATCTTTTGATAGCTGGGCACCATCAGCTTTCTTCACTACCCTTGCTCATGTTCCCACATGTCCTCAGTAGGCATCTTGGGGATGTGTGCACACAATGATATATTTTTCCCCCACTTGATTTCTATTGCCTAGACCTTTCACCACTTTCACCACTGTGTGACCATGCTGGCTGTTGTGCTTCTTCTGTGTGGCTGTGGTCTCTTCTCAGGTAAATGGTCAATTGTTTATCTTCAAGCTTTCAAGACCCCAGATATATCCTTTGATGGCTGGGCATCATCAGCTTTCTTCACCACATTTGTTTGTGCACCCATTTTACTTCAGTGAACATGTTGGGCCAGTGAACCTTGAGGAATGCCAGATTCATAGAACAAACTGTTCTTGCACTGAGGGAGTACCAGGGTGAGGGCCCAAGGTCTACCTGCTACCCTAATATTTAGCCTATAGATATATTCTTAAATTTATTCCCACTTTATAATAGATAGTTGTATCTATGTATGGACATACTTATGTTTAGACCTCTGTAAGTGCCCTTTGCCTTCTAGCTCTTTCCTCTATTTCCTTCCATCTCCCTCCTGTCCCACCATCATGTTCCACCTTCATTGGTGTTTCAGTGTTTCCTAACAGATTCATTGTCCTTGCTTAATCCCAACTAGACTTCCCACACCCTCCTTTCCAATGATTCCCAACCACTTGTTGATTCCCCTCCCCATCCATGTGTTTGTCCCCACCCCCTTCTCCTCTCCTCTCTCATGCCCCCAGGAATCATTTGCCCAGTACTTTCTATGGCGCAACAGGTCTCCAGAGGGATGTATTCCTCTGAGCATCGTGTGTCGGCATGGAGCTTGGACCAGCTCTCTTCCTCTTCCTCCTTTCTTGTCTTTGTTCCTGTGGGTGTGGGATACACCCCCTCCCCCTGTTTTCTGTCATGACCACTACTAGGGATGGAGTCCATCTGACTCAAGTTGTGTCTGGCTCTGTAGCTCTCTCATTTTTTGCATCCTTCCATGTATTCACGCTGTCTTCATGGTTGGGTGCTTTGTGGTAGGAACTGCTCACCCACTCCGGTTTCTGTGGAGAAAAGACCAGTACTCACCCCCTGGGTGGATTAGTGCCCCATTCCCTCTGTTATCCTTTCCCTTTTGAACTCCCTTTTATCTCCCCTCCACCCCCTCATCCTTCTCCCATTACTGTGTTGCATCCAACGTGTACCTCCCTGGGTTTGGTACTCCCCCCTCCCCTTATCCTATCCCTTGGGCCAGCTATTACTGTGTAGGAGTCTTCTCTTTTATACTCACTACACTGTTTCTACTTACCTCAGGGGGCTCATGCCATACTTATCTTTTTGTGATTGACTGACTTCCCTTAGCATAATTTCCTCCACTTCTTCCCATGCAGAGATGTGTTTCATGTGCTCATCTGAGTTTTGAGTGAGGCATAGTACTCCATTGTGTGTATGTGCCAGTTTGCTACTACTGATTCATCTACTGATGGAAATTTAGGTTGCTTCCAAGTCTTTGCGATTGTGAATTGTGCTGCAATAAACATTGGCATGCATACCACTGGCTGTGGTTTATTTCTTGCCTCTTCTGGATATATATACCCAATAGTGGGATAGCTGGATCATAGAGTGACTCAACTTCCATTTTCATTAAGTATCGCCAGACTGCTTTTCATAGTGGCTGTACATGTCTACACGACCACCAACAATGTAGAAGTATTCCTATTTCTCCACATCCCCTCCAACATTTGTTGCACTCTGATTTTCTGATCTGGGCTAGCCTCAAGGGTGTTAGATGATATTTCATGGTTGTTTTGATCTGCATTTCTCTGAAGGCTAATGAGCAGGAACATTTTCTCATTTGGTTATTGGTCATATAGACCTCCTCCCTAATGAAGTTTCTTTTCATTTCTTTTTCCCATTTCTTCAAAGAGTTATCTGTTTTCCTCCTCTTGCAGGAAACAAGGGTATTGTAGATTTTTGTAATAAGCCCTTTGTCTGTTGTATCATTGCTAAAAATCCTCTCCCAGTCGGTGGGTTGCCTGGCTACCCTCTTGGTAGAGTCCTTTGATGCACACATGTGTTTTATTCTTAGTAAGTCCCATTTGTCAATTTCAGGTTCCCCTTCATGTATACCCTGTACTATTGCAGTTAGCCTTTGTATTCTCTGGGTCAAGGTCCTTAGATTTTCCCCGATTCTCTCAATAATGGTTCTGATGGTTTGTGGTTTTACTTCCAGGTCCGTGATCCACCTCGAGTTTGTTCTTGTGCATGGGGTGAGGTAGAGATCCTGTTTCATTTTTCTACATGTAGATTTCCATTGTCTCCAGCACCATTTGTTGAAAAGGGCATCACCCTCCCACTTGATGCTTTTGGGGCCCTTGTCGAAAATCAGTTGTCTGTATGCTAATGGTTTTATTTCTGGGTTTTAATATTTGAGATTTTTCACATCGGGGGTGCTCAGAAGAATTACATGCATGCTGAGTATGTTCTTTCCTTTGAGTTTTCTATTTCTAGCTCTTTGCATGCTTAGTTATAATATTTGGCTTCGTTTACTCCAGAAGCCCTTTGAAATTCCCTACTCTACTCTTTGACTTCATCATTTTTCCCATTTGGGTTAATTATTCTGTTACTGAGTCCATTTGATTTCTGGCTATTCCATATGGGGAAATCCATGTGTATGGTCTCCTTTTGTGTTGTTGGGGGAAAAGGCATTTGCTATGAACAAGTCTTGAATTTGCAAAATTCTGATATGCATCTCCAGCTTCATTTCTATCACAAGAACCAAATTATCCAGCTACTGTTCTTTACTATTTGTTTCCAATATTTGTACTCTAGGTACCAGGAATTATCAGCATTTGTAGAATTCTTCAATTTCTTCATCACTAGCTTTTGTGGTGGCTGTAATAATTTACATAATAATTATATTGATTGGATTTCCTTGAAAGCAGTTATAATTGATTGGGTTTGATTTCTGTAATAGATATTAATCCTAATACAGATAGCATTATACTTCATAATGGATTTTGCAATGTCCTTTTTGACAATAAACACCATTCCTCTTGATTGTATTATTCCCAGCTTGGTAAACCATATTATTTTCTAACTCAAAAATGCCCAATACTAGTTCATTTCAGCTCCCTAATGCCTCAGATATCAATCTTTGTGCATTCCGTTTCATTTTTGACAACGTCCAATTTTCCTAGATTCATACTTCCCACATTCAAAGTTCCAAACATTAGTTACCTTGAGTCATGCTCCATCAGTAAATGAAGATCTGAAAGGCTTTACTCCTTCAGACTTAACCCAACACACATCACCATGGTTAACTTCACCCCAAGAAATCAGTTTCTCCTCAGTCATAAGTCAACTGTCCTGGGACCTGAGGGGCTGTGTTAGTCCAAGTATACTAGAGAAATAAATTCATAAACATGCATATGTATATAAGAGAGAATTTTATAGACAAGGTAATTGTACATTAAGAAAGCATTCCAACCCAGTCCAGTCCATGTTCACAAGTCTGATATTAGCCCATATGTCGTATATCAGTCAATTAAGTCTTCTTCAGACTCACAAAATACATGTAATATGCAAGACAATCACAAGCCAGATGGGGAGAACACCTTTGATGCTGTAAACATCTCACAACTGCCAGGGGTCTCCAAGTAGCTCCTCCGGCTTCAGAGGTCTGGTTGCATCTATGTGGCTTGACTGGCTCAGGGCAGTAGGGTAGCTCCATGTGGCTTCTCCTCAGGAATGTCTCACAGGAAGTAAGCCTTGTCAGCAGAGAGTCTCTAAGCGAGTGTTGTCAGTAAAAGGTCTCCAAGGAAGAGAACCCAGAGAGACAGTGTCTCCACCTCCATGAAGGAATTACCACATTTCCCAGAATTCTCAGGAGAAGGCCATGCCCACATAGAGGTCTCATTGGCTATCTCCAGATTGATAGGCTAGAATCCACCCCTAGACTCTTAATCCTCAAATTGACACCAGATTAGGTGACTGCCACCAGAGTCCATCTATCTCCACTATCTCCAACAATATTGTGCTGCCATTCTTTAGGCCTTTAGAATCTGTGTCAGTACATGTGGACTAGAGAAGGAAATTAATACATGTGTGTGAGAGAGAACTTTGTATCAAAGAGTAATTGGTAAGTAAATGTTTTATTAATTGTATGTTAAGAAAACACCCTAGTCCAGTCCAGGTCCAGTCCACAAGCCCAATATTACCCAATGTGTTGATATTATTCCATAAATTCCACTTTAGACTCACACAGCCATGCAATGGTGCTGAATGCAGGAAGAACCCAGACCAGTGGGTGGAAAGTCTTGTGGATCCCGTGGTGATGAAAGCATCTCAGTGCAGATGTGGGTCTCCACATGGCTCCTCCAGCTCCAGGGATTTGGCTGTCAGTGTAGCTCCACGGGGCTTGTCAACAGGAATACCTCGCAGGAAATCAGTGTGTCTTGCCTCCACTGTGCTGTTTATGGACATTGTGTCTCCAAATTAGGTCGTCAGGTTGTAACATGATTCACAGGCCAGATTCCACCCCTTCACAAATTGACAACAGATTAAATAATACCAAAGTATCTGACACTGTTTTGAAGTTATGCACTAGATTTTAGTGGCTCTTTCCTTCTAAGTGGGGAACTATGTCCATCTTTATTGTCGGTTCTTAGTCTGAGAGCTCTGCTGAAGCCTGCTCATTTTGGGTGACTGCAAGTATGTGAAATACCAGTGACATAACTTCCAGCATCACAGCAACACACAAGCTATCCTGGTACTACAAATTGTCAGACGAGTATTGACTCCAGTAAAACTATAAAAAAAAATTACTGGTATTCATTCATCTACTTGTGGTATTAACATTACAAAAATATTTTTGAAAAGACTAACAATTTAGTTCAATTATTTTGCTTCAAGGAGTCATACCATCTCACTCTGACTATTAAGACTCAAAAGAGCTCACACTCACTGCCATCAAAACTGCCATCAGATCTTTACCAGTGTACAAAGATAGTTCTCCTATAGGGCAGTTGGTGGTTTTGAACTTGCATTCCTTGCAGTTAACAGCCCAGAATATTGCAGTGGCGTGTAAATCCTAAGGGACACTAGCAGAGCAATGATTAAAGGTGTCAGCTACTAATCAAATAGCCGGCTGTCTGGATCTGCTAGCTACTCTATGAGAGCAAGGAAAGAGAGTCAGATTCCAGGAAAGAATGCAGCTTCAGAAGCCTTATGAGTCTATTCTATTCTGATGTAGACAACTTCTGTATGTCAGAACTACGGACAAAATGGCAATGAATTTTGTTTGTTTCATTTTGTTATGTTAGCATAACTCTTTATGTAAAACCTTTTAATTGGGCTGAGCCCCAGTGGCGTAGTGGTTGAGTGCGGGGCTGCAGCCCCCTGGCTTGGCAATTAAAATCCAGCAGCAGCTCTCCAGGAGCAAGGCTGGGCCTCCCAATCCCACCAGAGGGCAGTGATGCAAAAAAAATAAAAAAATAAAAAACTTTTAATTGTAAATCAGGGGAAGGTTTACAAAGCAGATTATCAGTTTTACATTCAACAATTCATTTAACTCCCCATTATTTTGCCCTATTTGCAATTTCCACCTCCCATGACCCTCTTTGGGGATATTGTTTTCCTCTTTACTTAAATAACATTTGTCTATCTTTTAGACTGTGTCCCTTCCTCCCACCCCTACCCACCCTTGGCAACCATCAGAATGTTTCTTTTAGTATGAAAACTTTTCTTGATTGTTTTAATAGCAGTCGTCTCAGACAATTTTTATCCTTAGCCTAATTTTTTCCAGGTTCATCCATGTCACAGGTGTTTCACAGATTCATCATTATTTTTTAAATGTTGCATAGCATTCCATTGTGTATATGAACCACAGTTTATCCTTCCTGATGAGCATTTAGGCTTTTTCAATATTTTTATTGTGAGTAATAAATATATTCATATATCCATTTGTGTTATGTGTGTGCATATATCCATTTATGTTGTGCATTTATCCATTTGTGTTTTGCATATATCTATTTGTAGTATGGCACTATAGAGTATAGGTCTAAATCTTGAATAAATAGTCTTAAATTCTGAGTTATCAGAACTTTTCCTGGTCATGTCTATCTACATTAATTCCTGTGAGGTCAGTGGGGGAAAGGGATGTGGAGGGCATGGTGATGGGTGAAAAAAATTATAATTACACGAAAGAAAAATGTTTACTCATTTACCTATTGCTAAATTCAAAAGATTTTAGTCTTCCTCATTTTACTGAACTTCTCTGTGGAATTCTAATCCCTTCCCTTAACACACTATCAGAGTTGTTTTATCTTTGTGGATTATTCATAGAAAACATAATCCTCACAACTGAACAGTAAGCAACGTCATGAACAATGAAGAAAAGATTGACATTGTCAAGGTTTTCATCTTGAAATCAATACTCATGGAAGCAACAGTCAATAAATCAAATGATACATTCTGGTAAGAAGCTATACTACGAAAACCACTTTAAAGTACAAAATAGCAATATCACTTGAAGGACAAAGATGCATCTGACCCAAACTATGGTATTTTTAATCAGCTTTATATGAAAAGCTATACAATTATTAAGGAAGACACCAAAAGTTTTATTATAGTGTTGTTAAAGAATATTAAATATCCCATTGTCTGTCATAAGAACAAAAGATCTGTATTGAAAGAAGTACGTCCTGAATGCTCCCTAAAAGCAAGGATGGCAAGACGTTGTCTCATGTCCTTTGGACATGTTGTCAAAAGGGACCAGTTCCTGTAGAAGGACACATACATGGTACAATAGAGGGTTAGTGAAAAAGAGGAATGAACTCTGTAAGATGTATTGAAACTATGGCTTCAGCAGTGGGCTCAAGCATGCCAATTGTGAGCATAGTGCAGGACTGGACAGTGTACACAAGGTTACTATCAGTCAGAAGTGACAAACAGCACCTAACAACATCACTTAGCAACATGGTGTGGATTCTACTAGCCTTCCGTTTCTTCAGACTGTACCTTGCAAAGCTCATCTTCAGTCATGATCTGAGCTACTGCTATATTAATGAATATCAAAAGCATAATCTTAACCTACACCTGTCTTCTGAGCTCCAGATCCAAATTTATAACTATAACTGGGTGGGGAGACTTGGTTTTCTCATACAAAAATCAAAGGCTGTGTCCTATAGCATCACGGTGAGTTGGAATCAACTCTATGACAGTGATGGAAACAGCCCACCACGCCTTCCTTCTATGAGGTTGCTGTGTGGGTGAGAACTGTCAGGGTCCCACCCAGGGTCCTTGATGAGTACTCAAAAATATTTGTTGACCAGTCAATGGCTTTACATTATTACATTTGTACATATCCATTTGTTGATTTATACTTTATTTAAAATTAAAAGCCTCAAAAATTATTGTACTGGGTGGTCCAATAGAGAGATGAGTCAAGGTCTGTGTCTGGGAATTTGAGACCAGAGCCTGTATGTCAAAGGAAATGCGATGGTATCACACCTAAAACTACGACAGGCTTGATGTTCCACAGAAATATCTGACATAACAGTACGCCTAATTTAAAATTTTATTACTTTTCATAAAATCCATTATTAAAAAGCTATTGTATACAGAAATTCCTGGGGGGAGGCCCAGGTAGTATGACAGGAGCCAGACCAAATCCAGGGTTACATATGGTAGCCAATTGAAGTGAGGGAATGAGGGTGGGGAGGTGGCAGTGGAGCCGAAATAAAGAAAAAAAATTTTTTTGAGGAAAGTTTTACAAGTGCTAATGAAATGGGATGTATCCTTATTAAAGAAAGAAAAAGAAGAAGAAACATATTCACATTAAGTCATTGGAAATCTAGTTTAGGAAAACACTTTTTCTCCTGTTAGTGAGTAAACTAACAACCTAATTCTTTTGCAAATGCAGGTTCCTCTGTTGATGGTGACATTCCAAATCATAAAGATACAAGGCATGGTATAATCCACTGCTTTAGAAGAGATTCCTTTAAGAGTTTAGTATATCAAAAAGCATTACCTTCAGCAAAATAATCTCTGTCTCCTTCCTGTTCGACTTCTTCAGTACTCTAGTTCATTTCCCTCCTCCCCCAACTGTTCAACACAGAAAATAATGTGGGACAGAAGCTGACATTTATAGGATGCTATTTTGAGTTTTTGGTTTACCATGGAGGTGATGTCAGGTCATCACAAGGTCACAGGTTTTTCATACCCACTCCAAAAGTGAAAGATAAGCCTTTCTGCTCCTTTAAAGATTTAAAACCTCAGAAACCTTGTGTTGCATCAACTCAGTGGCTGTGGGTTTGATTTGGGGTTCAGGTTTATGTTGTTTGGAGAGGTGGGAAATCTACATAATAGAGCCCCTGTATGATGAAATTGGCTAGCAAATCCAGGTCTAACTGATAGGTGGTCTGAATCTACCCAGAAGCGACTCAGGAAAACATTTGGTAATCAGCTTTTTAAAAATCAACCATTGATAACTACAAAGTATTGTACAACTCTTTGTAATATATTTTGATCATTAAATTGTATGATGTGAATTATACATCAATAAAATTGATGAAATTTAAAAAGAAAACTAGAGAGTACAGTTTTTCTATGACACAAAATAGGTTGTCATGAGTCAGAATCTACTCAACAGCACTGGAATGCTAAGCAATATATTTTGGCAGATAGTCTTCACAACTATGTCCCTACTGAAAGTGGGGAATCCAAGAGGAAATGTCAAAGTAACAGCAACCTCTCAAAACTAAATGCTGCTGCTCAGATTTGCTTATTCAAGTATCCATTCTTATCACTGTCCCTAATTTGGTTCAGTTTGGAAATTGTAATACATAAAAACTAGTCAGAAGCTATTGTATAAAGAAGAAATACCTTCTTATTGACTATAAAGAAGACTATGAGGGAGGTAGCCCCTCAAAATGGGAAAGGCTCTCAGGTGAAACTTTCATAATATGCATTTTATCCCAGCTAAGCGAGCATTGAGCAACTCACTCTGACTTAGTGCACCCAGTGGCATCCCCTAGAAAGGTTCTCTCTGGTCACAGTGAACTTCTTTTATAAAACTGTTTCACTCAAACCTGATTTTTTGTGATAGCCAAGTTAGATAACACATGGCTGTGAAATCTTGTCTCCTGCTCAGGAAACATGCCACAGAAAGTGTTGGGCTGCTGAACACAAAAAGAACAGCACTATGAGAAAAGTCAAGTGTATGAGCAATTTTCTCATTTCAAAAAAGTGAAATGCTGAATGATGACAAACCTCATTCAGGACATCCATCAACTTCCTCAGTGGACAAAATGCTGACAAAGTTTGATCACTTGTGCTCAAAGACCACTGAAGATATGGAGAACTTATCTGGACTATCTCAGAGCTTAGTTCAGTGAAATTTAACAGAAGATTTGGCAATAAGAAGGATCACTACAAAATATGTGCCTCATATTCTGACTGATCAAGAAAAAGAGCATCAAATGGAAATTTGTCCTGCTTTGAAAGAACAGTTCTGAAGTGACCCAGACTTTTTCCCAAAGGTCATTACTGGTGGCAAGACATGGTGTTAGTCTTACAACCCTGAAAGCAAGCAACATTCAAACCAGTGGAAGATGCCACCATGACCTTGCTCCCCAAAAGCTCGTCAAATAGATCAAAGATCAAGATGATGCTGCCTTGGATTTTTTTAATGTGAAGGGAATTGCACATTTGGAATTTGTTCCACCAGATCATCAAGCTTTCTATTTAGAGGTTCTGAAAATATTGTGTAGAAGTATATGACAGAAGACTGGGAGGGCTGATATGACAGTTTCACAGGATAATTCTACTAAGAATTCAGGAGCCGACACAGATACTCCACAAATTATTCCAGAGCACAAAAAAAGATGGCAAACTCCCAGGCTCATTCTACGAAGCTACCACCAATAGCTAATACCCAAATAGGTCAAGGATCTCACAGAAATAGAAAACTACAGACTGTTATCTATAATGTAGATAGATGCAAAAATCCTGAACACAATAATGCCTAATATAAAACATATCATTCATCATGATCTGGTGGGAGTCATTATAGGGAGGCAGGGATGATTGAACATCTGGAAATCCATCAATATTAGTCACCAAGAAAAAAGCTGATGGTGTCCATCTACCAAAAGATATAGCCTCTGGCATCTTAAAATCTTGAAGATAAATGGAAGCCATCTAGCAGGGAAGCCATGAAACCGTATCAAAGAAGCACATTAGCCTGTGTGATCATGAGGTGTGTTGGGATCAGGTATCAGGTATCAAAGACCCAGAACAAAAAATATTATTTTTTTAGTCTGGATATACTAGAGAAACAAATTCAGAGATACTCATGTGTATAAGAAAGAGCTTTAAAAAAAAGAGCTTTATATACAAGAGCAATTAAATTTGGGGAAAACACCCCAGCCCAGTCCAGATCAAATCCATCAGTTCAATACTAGCCCATATGTTCAATACCAATCTATAAATTCCTCCTCAGACTCATGAAACACATGCAAAGACACTGAATGCAGGAAGATCACAGACCAGAGGGTGGAACGTCTTGTGGATCCAGTAGCAGTGAAAGCATCTCCATGCCAGCAGGGTTCACCAAGTGGCTCTTTCAGCTCCAGTCCTCTAACGTAGCTCCATGTACCTTCTCAACAGGATGTTCTCACAGGGGCTGGGTGTGTTTGTGTGTGTGTGTGTGTGTGTGTGTCACTTCCAGTGAGCTATTTATCTCTTTATTACCACGAGGTGAGGTCATCAAGTTACAGCCTGATTGACAGGCTAAACTTCATCCCTTCACTCTTGCATCACACATTGACAGTATATTATATAACTATCGAACATTTCAATGTGAATGAAGGGAACGGCAGAGAGAAGACCCAAAGCTAACCTGTACTCAATTGAACATCCCCTTTCAGAAGGGTCACAAGAAAGAGAAGAGTCAGTTGGGGTGCAGTTTAGCACAGATGAAACATATAACTTTCCTCTAGTTCTTTAATGCTTCTTGCCTGCCCCCTCCACCCACTAGCATGACCCAAATTCTACTTTACATATCTGGCTAGACCATAGCATGTACACTGGTACAGAAAAGATCTGGAAACACAGGGAATGCAGTAGAGATTAAAACCTCAGGACCAATTATGAGAGTAGCAATGCCAGGAGGGTAAGGGGAAAGTGGGGGAAGAAAGGAAGAACCAATAACAATGATCAACATATAACCTTCTCCCAAAGGGCTGAACAAAAAAAAAAAGTGGGTGAAGGGAGACAGCATCTGTGTAAAAATGAAATAATATACTAATAATTTATAAATTAACAAGGGTTTATGAGGGCAGTGGGGGGGGGGAGGAGAGCTGACACTGAGAGTTCAAGTAGAAAGAAAATATTTTGAAAATGATGGTGGCAACATACGTGCAAGTGTGCTTGACACAATGGATGGATATATGGGTTGTGATAAGTATTGTAAGAGCCACTATAAAAATGATTTTAAAATATATTATTCACCACATGGGTAAGAAAAAAGATAAGAATCATGTGATATTATCAATAGATGCAGAAAAAGCATTTGACAACATCCAACACCCATTCCTAATTAAGACACTCAAGAAGATAGGAAAGGAAGGAAAAGTCCTCAGATTAATATAAGTGATCTACGAAAAATCAACAGCCAACATCATAGTAAATGGAGAAAAGCCAAAAATTTTTTCACTGAAAAAAGGGGACCAGACAAGGATACTACTTTCCCCACTTCTATTCAACATCATCCTGGAGATTCAAGTTAACAACATAAAACATCAGATTAGGTGACTGCCACAGACCAACACTGTCAAATTGACACTTTCATACAACTTCTTTAGCCATATACAATTTTCAAGTAAATAATATTAAAACCATATCTGTACCTAACAGGATAAAACTCAAGTGTATACAATTTAATGTGTGCCACCCTCATTTAAGCATAACATTCTATAAGTGAAGAAAACCTATGCTTAACAATTGTAGTTAACCAATACCCACACATAAATCCTATAATCCTATGAATATATTCCTATGAACAAACTCTCCCACCTATGAAAGTTTGTACAAGTCGACCACTTCATGCCATTATTAATTCATAACAGGTATCCAATCTCTATACTGCCCACTTAGTTCAGCCCAGTGTTCTGAAGGGATAATTATATTCTTTCATGTGAAGAATCTTCATTCCAGTTGGAATCCTGTAAAATTCACATCTATAAGTAAAGTCAAATCAGGACAGGTCATCTATAAAGACCACAGCAATATGCTCCAGTTCACAGGATCAAATATATTCTCTTCCTCTGGTTGGGTTCTGCTTTACTCAATGTGAGCTGCCTCACTTAGCCTCACCAGGCTGCCATTGGTCACCTTGTCTTTAAACCATGGTCCATCACAAATTCTCAGCAAGCCTAACCCCCTTGTGCTAGATAATGAACTTCAAAGCAGACTACCCATTCTTGTCTTTACTTTTAAGCCAGGTCCACAGGTTTCAGTGGCCAGACTGAACCAGGCTCTTTATTGCTGCAATGCTCCCACTTCAACTTAACAAGTAGATCCATGTGGTCACCTAACAAGCATTTCAGCTTGTCCACAGGCTCCATTTAACGTTCAGTCCTTGAGAGCTGTTTTCTTCATGATTCCAGAATTTGTTCCATCTACCGGCACAAACCACTATTCAAAAATTCCAAAATCCAAAGAGTTCCTTTTTTCCTTCAATCTGCTTATCTTGCCCTTAGGTAGATCTCTTGGTATGCAAATATCCTAAGTACTCCAAAGCACTGGATTGGGTTTATTCTTTCAGAGTCTTCTTGGTAGGCATGTCTTAAAGCCATCTAAAGAACAAATTAATAGCTGGAGGCAAGTGAGCTTACCAGCTCTCTATTTTCACACTAACAAAGTCATTTATAAAAATCCTTATATCCACAATAATAAGCAGAAGAAATCAGTATATAAGCAAAGTAGAATCAGATACTAAATTCAATTCTTCAAACAGATACTACTCTCAATTCTTAAAACAATCAAGTTCAATCCTTACTTAACTTATCTTAATCCTTATCTAAACTATTCTATTGATAAAAAAATATTGGAATATGCCTCTGAGAGCATCAAACCAGATCCAGGCTTTCTGTCAGTCATTTTGACCTTCTATACACCATTTTCTCTAGCCAGCATGGCCTCTGAGAAATTCAAGGGGCTATTTCTACTTCTTAAAATATACATTAATGCCATTCATTATTGACATTTCACCCAGGAATTATCAAATACAAAAGCAAACAAAATAATCAAAACTTTAACTTCCCATACTCTTTCCAGAAAACAACCCAATAACTACATGGCCATATTTGACCTCTGATTATCCCAAGAAGAAACACTACCATGAGACAGAAGTCAAATAAACATCCACTCTCCATCTTTTTTATCTACTTCTCCAGTGTCCTACTCTCAAGGTACAATAATGCGTTTCTGCAGGTCGACTATAGAAGCAAATTCATAGACACTAAAAAGAGGTTTATATACAAAAGCAATTAAATACTGAGAAAACATCCCAGAACAGTGCAGATCATACACACAAGTCTTATATTAGTGCATATCTCTGATACCAATCTATACAATCCCCTTCAGATGCACCAAGGAGGAAAGACAAGAATTCCCAGAATCCTCAGGTGAGGGTCATGCCCATAGAAAGGCCTCTTGGATATACAATGTGTGACCGGCTAGACTCCACACCCTCACTTGTAATCCTCTCAGATTGACAACAGATTATATACCTACCACACTGGGAGAGGATTTTTAGCAATGGCACACAAAGGGCTTATTGCTAAAATCTACAATACATTGCTAGCATGCAAAAAGAAGAAAGCAATTAACCTCCTGAAGCAGTTGGCAAAAGACCTGAACAGAATTTCTATTAGGAGGAGATCCATATGGCCAACTGATATGTGAGAAAATGCTCCAAATCATTAGTCATCAGAGAAATGCACATTAAAACAACCAGGAGATACCACCTAATACCTTGAAAATAGCCCAAATCAGAAAATCAGAGTGCAACAAATGTTGGAGGGTATGTTGGAGGGTATGTTGGAGGGATATAGGAACTATCCTCCACTGGTGATGGTCAAGGAGATACATAAAACCTCTGTGGAAAGCAATTTGGCAATATTTAAAACAAATGGAAATTGAGCTATCCTATGACTACTCGGCATAGACCCAGAAGAGGTAAAACGTAGACGACAGCCAGTCAACTGTGCTCCAATGTTTGCTACAGCATAATTCACAATTGCAAAGATTTGGAAACAACCTAAATGTCTATAGGTTGACAAGAGACTTAGAAAACTCTGGCACATATACACTCTGGAATACACATCACTAAAAAGCACTAATGGTTGCATGAAGAATATCATCTCATGGGTAAAGTTAGAGGAAATTAGGCTAAGCAAACTTTGTCAATTCACGAAAGGACAATTGCAACATGCGTCCCCTGTGCTAAGTATGCTCAGCTCAGTAAGTGAAAAAGAAAAACACTTATCTCACACTATATGGATTGAAGTACAGGAAGTCAGGTACAGGGAGTCAGGATGTACATGCTATTTCAACACAAAGAAAGAGAAAGGGGGGATGGTGGAGGAAGAAATGGGTGGGAGAGGAAGATGATGTCACTGGGGGAGGCAGGCACTAACCCACCCAGGGGGAGTGTATTGGTTATGTCTCCACAGGGTTGGGAGTGTGCATGTAGACCTCCCTATAGCGCAACAAACCTTGAAGGCAACATAAGCACATGGAGCAACTCAAAAAAAAAAAAAGTGGGATCAGGGCCTGCCCTAATCAGAGTCAAAATGAATCCTTCCTTAGAAGTAAGTGCTCCAGAAGACAGCATGAAAAACTACAGATTGGGGAGAGGGGCCAGCATGCGACACCCACAAAGAAGCAAACCAGAAAGGAAAAAACTGACAATTTTGAGACCATATCAGCATACAAAGCCCAGAGGATAGCATCCCTGCATGGACCTGCTAAGGCACAGAGTCAACTATAGGATAAAGTGACCAGACATCCAGCTTTTGGAGGGACAGTCCAATTTTAAACTATTTTTCCTGCATCCAGCGGCATTTTTTAAAAGTTCTGATTTTGGGAAAGAATGCACTACAGGCTAGGGAACAGTGGGAGAACAGGAAGAGAATACACCCACTCTTCCCCCCCTCACACTCTCGTGACCCCCCCCCACCCCTGCCAATGGTGTCCCGCTTTACCAATGTTAAAATCTAGTCACTTTACTATAAGACCAACAAAAACTTGGGACAAGATGTCCCCTCACTGGAGCATACAGCAACAGAGAACAATACTGAGGGACACACAGCAAGGAGTTATTCCAGTCTGACACTCCCACATTGGGGCAAAGCAAGAAAGGAACATAACGGACCATCAACAGGAGCAAAGCAAAGTCCTAAAGCCCTTGATGAGCTCCAAAAGTAGACTTTGGGTTATAGGGACAGTTTCTGGAATTCCTCCGGTACCAGTGGAGAGATAATCATAAAGATCAGCACAGAGACCTGGAATTATGTATGTCCCCAGTTATTAGTATCACTTTTCCCCCTTTTTTTGTTCAATTTTTTGTGGGGTTTTTTTTGGACTGTGCCTCCAAGGTTATTGGTTTGGGCTACCTGTATAAAATAGATATGGGAAGCAAATTCAATGAAAGAGCAATGGGAAAGAGCAGCAGTTCCAGAGTGTGGTAGTTATATAATCTGTTGCCAATTGGAGGCTTCAGAGTGAAGCGGTAGAGTTTAGCCTGTTAATCATATTGTAACTTGATGACCTCATTTGGATTTGCTAAAAAGATAAATAACTCATTGGAAGCAGAACACATGCTCAGTCCCTGTGACATATCCTTGCTGACAAGCTACACAGAAACAGACTAATGGCAGTCAGAACCTCAGAGCTGAAGGAACCACCTAGAAACCCCAGCCAGCACTGAGATGCCTAGACTGCCACTGGATCCACAAGATTTTCTACCCACTGGCCTGTGATCTTCCTGAATTCATTGTCATCGCATGTGCTGCATGAGTCTGAAGAGGAATTTATAGACTGATACTGGACATATGGACTAATATTGGACTTATGGTCTTGATCTGGAATGGGCTGGAATGTGTTCTCAATATTCAATTGCTCTTGTATATAAAGCTCTTTCTTAAACACATGAATGTCTATAAATTTTGTTTCTCTTGTTTACCCAGACTAACACAAAGGGGAACTTGTGGAGAGTAGAAAGTGGGGGGGGGAGGAAGCAGTGAGAAAGCAACGTCATAGACAAAGAAACAATTAAAGAATTAAAGTCATCAAGAAGGAGGACATAGAGATCCCAGTGATGTTGGAGCAACAATGATCAAGCTGGGAGGAATTACTGAGAGTTGGAAGAAGGGTGAGCATGATGGTGGGGCAGAAAGAAAGTAAAAGGAAACAGAGGAATCTAGGAAGCAAAGCTATGGATAGAGGTATAAGCATAGGTCTGTACATATGTAAATACATTAATTCATAAAAATAGAGCATTGGCCTATGTACTTATAATTATATGTCAATACACTAGGTTAGTGGATGGACTTTGGTCCTCTGCTCAAGCCCTACCTTAACATAAGAACGATTTGTTCTAACAACCTGGCATTCTGTGATGCTCACCCTCCCAACACAATTGCAAAAGAAAATAGATACATGAGGAAATGTTATGAAGAAAGCTGATGGTGCGTGGATATTAAAAGATAGAGCATCTGTTGTCTTAAAGGCTTGAAGTTAAACAAGCAGCCATCTATCTTAGAAGCAACAAGTCCATATGAAAGAAGCACACCAGCCTGGCACCAGAAGACCCTAAACAAACAGACAAAAATAATCATACCATTGAGAGTTAGAAGCATTGGAGCAGAGACCCCAAATCCATCTCTAGACTAAGAGACATAACCTCACAGAAGGGTCCCAATGAAGGGATGAGTCAGCCAGAGTGCAACGTAGCACTGATGAGGCTTCTTCACCCCCTTCTATCATAACCTCAGTCCTGCCTTTCACTTCAGGTGAGAGCATGCACACAGGTACAAATAAGAGAGAAGAGCTCATGACACACAGAACAGGAATGGAAGTAGCAACATGAAAAGGGTAGGGGGGAAGGTGGAGAGATAAAGGGAGGAAAGGGAAACGGATCACACTGATTGACACACACATAACCACACAAATGCACACAAACACCCTCCAGGGGAACAAACAAGAGAAACCAGGGGGGAAAGGAGACAGAAGTCGATATAACCTATGAAAATAATAATAATTTATCAGGGTGCCACCAGGGGGAGAGTGAGGGAAAAAAAAGAGAAGCGGAGACCAAGGGCTCAAATAGAAAGCAAATGTTTAGAAAATAATGATGACAACATATTTACAAATATGCTTGACAACGTTGATTGGATTATTATAAGTGCTTTTAAAACCCCAATAAAATTATATTTTAATAACTTTTAAAAATAAATAAAGAAAAGGGCCTGATTTGTGGCAGATGAGGCACTGATTTTGCCATCATGACAAAGCACCTGTTCACACGGTCACCTCAGTGCACCAGTTTTTAGCAAAAAAATCATATGATCCTTTTGACCCATGCACCTGACTCACCTGACCTCACTCCACAGAACTTTTTATTTGCACAAATGAAGAGGAATGAGAATGGCAGTAATTTGAAGATGTAGAAAAGGTGAAGAAAAAAACCCAGAGCAATTTTTTCAGGCATCCATACAGATGAGTTTGAAAAATGTTTCCAAGAATGGAATTGTAAATTTGACAAATGTATTAAGTGTAATGGAGAGTGATTTCAAAGTACAAAGTACCTGCAAAAATATTTAAATACATAGCTTTGAAAAAAATCCATTTTGTGGAGGGTAACTCCTCCTACAATTTCGAAGGGGTCCTCTAGCCAAAGCAATCTTTTCCTATAAAATTTTATCAGAAAACAAAGTGTCAGTTGCCATCGAGTCAACATCTCTAGAGAAGCAAAAACAATGACATTTATAGATAGAGAGAGGGAGATTTATATCAGAAAAATCACTCACACAGTTGTAGAAGCAGGCATGTCGTGTACAAGTTTCATGCCTTCTTCTATTTCATGGAGCTTCAAACACTGATTAACCAAAGATTGACAGGAATACCACTGACCCTTATCAGGTACAGATGACCCAAGGTCTGCAGGTCACGTGGCAGGCTGCTGATGGCTTCCATGATCATCCGGCAATATGGCAGGCTTTTAGCTCAAGTCCAAAAAAAGTGGATGCTGATGAAACAGGTACAGGATCTAGACCCAACAAAAAGTAAGCAAACTTTTCCACAAGTCTACTTTTGTGTGAAATAAGCCACATATCCAAGGAAACATCCTTTCATTTATATCAAGACTGTGATGTAAGAATGTGTCATTCCACTTTAATCTTCTTAAAACTTACAGATAGCACTAGAAAATTTATTACATTTATTGCATCACATTATGCATAATTGCAAATCCTTAACTGATATGACATGTAATCAGGACAGACAAGTCCCTAGAGATGGACATCATAATTGGTGAAGTGGATGGGATAGCAAAATAGAGAAAGGCTCTTGTCACTTGCCTATCCCAGGAGTCATCAGTGGATGGTGGATTAATTTGGCCAACTTCCAATCTCTGCTTCCATCACCTCTGGCTCCTGCTGTTCCTGCTTCATCGTTCTGTTTCCTATTCATCAGTTTCCACAAGTCAGGAGAAGTCTTATTTGAACTATACCAGACTTACAGGTTTTCACATGTATTTAAGTCATTTCTTGATACAAATCTCTTTCTGTGTACAGCACCTTAAAAGATCACTCGTTTTTCTTCTCTAGAGAACACAACTTCACACGGTTGTTTTAAGTCAGTCAGTTCTCGTTGTCAAGTTTAACTTACATAAAATTGCAATCACAACAGTCTTCAAAATTGCTGGGACTCCTTTCACAAACTAGTTCTTCAAGGGTATGGTCAAAAGTGTGTCCTCCACATTGGACAGTGTATGATATGAAAAAACAATTTGTAAATTATTAAAGGTTCATTGTGGGGGGGAGGGAGAAAGGGAAATATGGGGAGGTGAAGCTGGGGGCCTAAGTGGAGGGAGGATGTTTTGAGAGTGATGATGGCAACAAGCGTGCAAATGAGATCTGCATGCAATTGATGTATGTATGGATCATGAGGGGAGGTGTATGAGTACCCAATAAAATGATTCATTTTAAAAGGTGGGGGGAGGGGAAAGAGGAGCTTTTTTTTTAAGAGGAGCTTATCCCAAGGGCTCAAGTGGAAAATGTTTGGAAATGTATGTGACAACATGTGTGCAAATGTGCTTCATGCAGATGATGTACTGAATGTTACAATAGTTGTAAGAGCCCCCAATAGAATTATTTTATTTTAAAGTGTGTCTTCTGGGAACTTCATGTATCGGTCTATGTCCATCCTGATCAACGCGCTCTAACATGCTAATCTTCCTACACCTTTGTGCCTTCTAGAGGGGACCAATGTGGCAGTTCAGTTTGATTTAGTAATGGCAAGGTAAGGCAGGAGCTAAAGTGGTTTACATCTTGAACGGACACACATTGGAGAACCAGGGTCAGAACCCAACGAGGTTATCTTTGTTAACAGATTTCTTCTGGGAAATAGCAGAGTTTGTGATTCTGTTGACTGAAACTGTGTTTCAGCGAGATATGAATAAAATAGGGTGTGGAAGTTCATCTGATTCTAGCTATCATGATGGAAGAAGGCTTCCTGGAAACCCTTCCCAAAGAATGGGTCACATCAATCATCTGCAAGGCCCCAAGCCTCTGCCAATGGCTGGTGGAGGAGGAAGGTAAGCATCTTCTCTAAGCAGCAGACAATGGAGGTGCACATTCTGAGCGGAAAGAATCCATCGAGAAGTGGAACATTGATCACAAAGAGAGGCACAGCAAGTGAATGTGTGCATACATCCCCACAAGAATTGCTCTGTATCCCCACAGATGCATGAGCTCCTGTGGGGAATTCCCTCTACAGGGATCTGGCGTGACTGACATGCAGTTCTCTATATGCATGTGGTGTCTTTCATCATTTTTGTGTAGTCTATTAAGGCATTATTATAATTTTAACAAATGAATATTTTAAATTGTAAAACTCGCTCCTCATCTTTATATAATTGAAACAGAAAAATGTGAACATCAAGAACATAAAAGCCTGAGCACTCAGCACCATCTGACTCTCACCTTTTTCAACGTCTTACAGTAATAGTGGCAATTGCTCTTATTTACAAATGAATCATGTTTCAGTATGCAAACCGCAAAAGTGGCGAGGGGGGAATTTAATGGCAGGGGGTCAAGTAGAAAGCAAATGTTTGGGAAATGATGATGGCAGTCGGTATACAAAAGTGCTTGGCACAATGTGTGTGTGTGTGTGTGTGTGTGTGTGTGTGTATATATATATATATATATATATAGTCATAAGCAGTGTATGAGCACCAATAAAATTATTTATTTTTAAAGGGGGGGAGAAGTAAGGCCCCACATAATCCATTTTTCAGTAACCAAATGAAGTAAATTATTAGACACTTTGCTAATGCCTCAAGATGAAATATCGAAAGAAGAATCTGTGCTTAGTGTGCCCAGATCAGCTTATTTCCCTTGTATCATTACCCCAAGCTCTTACTCGCTATCCCACACATATATTCCAGGTTTCTACAGGTACATTTGAGAGAAAGTTAGCAGTGCTTTTGAAGTATATTGCACCCTTTCTGGGTCACCATTTGTACTTCACCTTTCAGTCCTCTCTGGGGCTTAGTCTAGTGCTTAAGTCTAGTTATGAGGCCAGAGGCAATAAGGGGAGAGATGAGGATGAACCCTTTCCACACCCAGCAATGTCTCTTAAGGTCTCTTTCTCTTTCAATGCTCCATAAAAGGGTCGATGTGCCATATCAACACGCAGGGTTGAGTTAATCTCAAATGTGTGTGAAAGGGATAGTGGGTTTACTGATGGTGGATTAGCAAGCAAAGTTTGAGTCACCTCTTCAGATGGAAGAGTTAATGCTTTTGCTGCAGTGACTCAAATGAGAATTCAGTGTGTATGGTAAATTCAGGAATTATTATGATAACACTCTGGTTTTACTTTTTGCAATATCAGTTCTGTTACTGTAAGAGTCAAGGCTGCCTCTCAGGGCACAAGTAGAAACATTGAGACTTTTGTGCGGCCCTTGAACTGTGCCTCCCAAACCCTGAGCTGATTTCTTCCTTTGCCTCTTGATCAACTACGTACTATCACTAGCTTCCCTTTAAGTTTTATCCCCACCAAATTTCAGGAAAATATCAAACATGTTCTCGCTCAGAGCCCCACTTCCCACCAATACTTCATTCCTTAGTGGTGATATTTTGCACATTAACGTTACCATCTCTCACCATGTATTAACAGCATAGACTATTAATAGAGGCAGATTATCAGTACTAAATTCTGGTGGGGTACTGGTTAGGTATTGGGCTGCAATCCACATCGTCAGCAGTTCAAAATGACCAGCAGCTTCATGGGAGAAACTGAATAGTTACTGTCTCAGAAATCCACAGGGGGGGTCATTATGGCAGGGAGAATAGAGACAGATTTATCATTGCCTTGAAAACTAATCATATTTGAAAACCAATCTAGAAAACTTATGAAACCTAATTATCAAATACGTCATGAAAATTTAGTATCGAATTTCCTAGGCTGAGTTCTCTAGAGAAGCAGAGGCCGGGAAGCTCTTATATGAATACATAGAGAAAATGTGTATCAAGAAAATGGTTCAGACCATTTTAAATGCAGGCTAATTTATAAGTCTGAGCTAGTTTCAAGCCTTTTTAGGTCAGATGTTAATCTGGAGACTTCTCCTGATTTGTACCACTGTGAAGACTGTTGAAACCAAGATAAGCAGGAAAACAGCAGGCTTATGGCTGCAGAGGAAAATGAATCTAAGTTCATGTCAGGCTGTTAATGTTTCCTCCTTGGCAGGTCACTGGTTCTAGTCCAACTAGGTCAGAGGAGAAGCCACATATGGAATACAGATGCAGGGGAAAGTAAGGTTTTCACAGTGTATACTTATTTTACAGGCAAGCCACAACATTGAGGAGACTTCCTTAAAATATGTTGCATAAAGTTGTGAGATAAGGAAGGAGGCTACATTCTATCCTAATCTTCTTTCGACTATGTTCTATTTGATACAATATTTCTTTTAAACCTCTTTAACTAGTTGCAAGTCAAATCTTATTGGCTTATAATACGATTCTATTACTCTGTCTCATTTAAACTCCTTCATAGTCTTAATTAATTTTCTAATTTAAATTTCATATAGAAAATCTCACTGATTTTCCTTACATCACCAATATCTAGTTCCATCATTGCAACCATTCTGCTTGGGCTATTTGTTGCTGATTAACAAATTATATCAAAATGCCATCTACTTCTCTCCGCATATCCTCATTGTTACTTCCTAGGCAGGTTATTGGTATGACTGACATTGAGATGTTCTTATTCTTTTAAATAGGATTTTAAGATTCTCTTGAGAATTTGAGGAGGAAGAAACTTTTATATTTTGAACTAAATACTCTTCTGACATAGTGGCAATTTTCACTCCTTGTTTACTCATACACTCTCTGAATTTTACCTCTTTGAAATCCCAAGGTAGATTCATTTACTGCTTTATTAGAGGACTCCATCTAAATATTTTAATGATAGCCCCTCTTATATAAGCACAGTTTTCAATGCCTTAACCAATTGAAGTTAGTAAATTTGAAGCATAAGCACCAAAGCAGAGTATGGAGGTGTGGAGGGGTAGGGATTTCCTGGTCTGGAAAGAGAGGATACAAATTTGAGAGATTGATATACAGAGAAATATACCTCTCCCAAAAGAAAAGAACCATAATTCCTCTATGGGAACTGCCATTTGGTGTCAGGAGATCTAGAAAGACAGATTTCTGTTTAAGAAATGCATTTATAAAACAGTTAATAATTATTAAAATCACATTCACCTTCCCAAAATAAAGCAGGTTTAAAAAGGGTAGCAAGCTATCAAGGCATCTAGCTTTAAACCTCACACATCATGATCTAAACATTACCACTTTAAGAATCTCATAAGTTATTATGTCTTATACTGTCTAATGTCTCCTTTCACCCACTTTTTCTGTTGACTGTCCCCCAGAGAGGGAGTTATATGTAGATCATTGTCATCAGTTACCCCTTTCTCCCCCACCTTCTCCTCCCCCTCCTGGTATTGCTAATCTCATTGTTGGCCCTGAGGGGTCCATCTCTCCTGGATTACCTGTGTTTCCAGCTCTTATCTGTACTAGTGTGCATCCTCTGGTCTAGTTGGATATGTAAGGTAGAATTGGGATCGTGATGGGAGTGGGCGTTAAAGCATTAAAACACTAGAAGAAGCATTAAAGAACTAGAAGAAGGTTGCATGTTTCGTCAGTGCTATACTGCACCCTGACTGATTCATCTCCTCCCCCAGACCCTTGTGTAAAGGGATGTCCAATGGCGTTGGGTCTCTAGTCCACATCCCCCTCATTCACAATGTGATGATTTTTTTTCTGGGTCCGTGATACTTGATACTTGAGTCAATCAGCATCCTGTCATCACATAGGCTGCTGTGCTTCTTACATGTGGGCTCGTTAGCTTAGTTGGATGTCTGTCTGTTTACCTTCAAGTCTCTAAGACCACAGATGCTACATTTTTTGATAGCCGGGCAGAACCAACTTTCTTAACCGCATTTGTTTATGCACACGTTTGTCTTCAACGTTCACGTTGGGAAGGTGAGCATCATGGAATGGCAGTTTAGTAGAATGAAGAGTTCGTGCCTTGAGGGATCACTTGAGTAGAGGGAGTACTTATCCAAAGAAGAAGTACTTGTCCATCTGCTACCTTCATAATAAACCTATAATAGATACACATAGATCTATCTCCCCTAATCATATAAATACATTTACATATGTATATGCCTGTATGTAGACCTCTATAAATTTATAAATTATCATGGGCTCCTAAGGGAGGGAGAGTGAGAGAGAGAGGGGGGAAATGAGGAGCTGAGAACAAGGGTGCAAATAGAAAGAAAGTGTTTGAGAATGATGATGGCAACAAATGTACAAATGTGCTTGACACAATGGATAGATGTATAGATTTGTGACAAGAGTTGCATGAGCACCGAAAAAATGATTTTTTTAAATCAGACAACAGAAAAAGCCTAAGAGGAAAATAAAAATATAACTTTTTACCACAGAATACAAAAAAACCTCTGTGATATATTATATACAGCTATGTAACTGACTAACTTTCAAAATAGTTTTGCATTGTGTTTACATGAAATGAAAGTTCACATAGTAAATTAAATGTCTACTTAATGGTTTTGAAGAAAATAAAAAGAATCCCATAATATAAAGTCTTAACATTCCTTGTGTTTTCATGATTACTAGAACACTAAGAAAAGAAATGTCTTACTTGTGCTTTTTTGGGAGAAAATCATGAAGCATATTCCATTTTTTAAGATATTGTATCCACTTGTTCAATAAGTAGTTGTTGAGTATTGCTATGTGCTAGGGACTGAGTAAGACACAAAGAATAAAGCAATGAAGAGACATGACCCCTCCCTGAGGATTACAAGCTCACAGAGCCAGAAACATATCCAGATTCTCTACATTAATCAAATTCACTCCTTTCTTCTCTTCTGCCTTTCTTCCCTGCCTTCCTTTCTTTCTTCCTGTGTATTATTTTTCTAGTATAGTGTAATGGCTAAGAGAACAGATACTAGAATTTATAACCCAGTTACACACACACACCACGCACACACAAAAGCATGGTTCAACTGGTTAAAGCAAAGAGAAAAAGCATGGCCAGTAGGAATTGTAACCACTGCTCTTCCTAGAATCACTGTTAAGTCCCTGAGTAATCTTCTAGGGACAAGTTGTGGGCTTTGGGCTGCAGCTGTACTTTTTAAGGAACTTTTAAGTACTATTCCCTAAGTAATTTGTAAATCATTACGGAGAACTTTCTATTCTTTCTCTCCCCTGTGAACAGTTGGCCAATGAGACACAGTTTCATTTTCACTTTTTCAAAACGATAGAATTAAAAAAAGTAGAAGTGAAAGTATGAATCATAGTATAATCTGGAGTTCATCGTTAAAGATCCATTTATAACTCAGAAAACCAGGGGTATTTCCAAATTGATGTCATTCATAGAAAGAATGTCATGTGTTGGGAAAGAATAAGAAAAATTACCTAAATTAAGTAGGGGATTTAGATCACAAGTGGGATATTCCCAGCAAATTATTTTTATTTTGAGAAATAAAATTTATTACAAGAATCAACCCTTCATATATTCATATTGGTACCCCGTTGTAGAAATTACCAGTTAAATGCTGAGTTATGGGTTTTAACTCTGATAGCTATGACTTTATGTACTTTAAGGGTTTATTTTAAGGTACTCCAAAGGAGGATAAGACATGTATGTAATTCAAAGTTGCCTTTTATTTTCTTGCTTAAAACTTGTATGAATAATGAAATTATTATGTAGTTTAAAATAATTGTTCTATTTTATTCTTTTGTGAGGGGAAGTAATAAATATGTGCTAATTTTCCAAATATATCATTAAATTTGGATTTTCCTTTCTGCTAATTACCTTCAGTTTTTCAGAATTTAAAGAGGGCAATGGTATAAGATAAATAAATTCATAATATACCACAAAGGGAACTTTTCTAGACCATACCAAGGAACTTCAGGAAAAAATAAAGAAAAATGGAAACTAAAGATAAGAGGAACTTCCTATAGACTTTTTGTAAGTCTCTCATACTTTCCTCTGATGGCATGTAAAGTGCTTTGTTTTGCTCTGACATAACTGCTGACTGGTGGGTGTTTTGACCCAGATCCTAATATCCAGATGTGAGGCTGAGACAGCTATTCCTCTTGTCAAAGAGTGTCTATCCCTGATTATCCATTAACTAATATTTCTGACATAGGAAACTCCACAGAGGATTTCTCACTCACTAACTTGGAAATGTAGCTGACCTGTTCCTTGGAATCTGAGGTTTATCCATTAGTCCTAAACATTTTCTTATCCTTGGTGTTGCAACTAGATGTACTAATATTATTGAAAGATAAATATGAGAATGTGTCAGAAAACTAAACTCCTACTTATTACACACACAAATAGGAATTCCACTTGGCTAAGGATGACTTGAATGCTAAAAGCAACATTTAAGAGTTCTAGACATGGCCATTCAGCTCAGAAGCAACAAAGCCCACATGGAAGAAGCACACCAGCCTGTGTGACCACAAGGTATTGAAGGAATCCGGTGTCAGGCATCAAAGAGCTAAAATTATATCATTATAAATAGGGGGGAGTACAGATTGGTGACCCAAAGCCCATCACTAGGTGAAGCGACATCCTCTTACAGAGGGGTTGCAGGGAGAACATGAGCAAGTTAAAGTTCAATGTAGTAACAATGAAATATGCATCTTTCTTCTAGTTCTCAAATGCTTCCTCCCAACCACTATCATGCCCCTGGTTCTACCAGAAAAACTCAGCTAGAACAAGGGATGTACACTGGAGCCGGAAACACAGGGAATTTAGGATGGGTATTCCCTCAGGATGAGTGATGGGAGAGGTGATACTGGGAGGGTGGAGGGATGGTAGAGTAGAAAGGGGGAACCAATTTCAGGGATCTACATATGACCTCCTCTCTGGGGCATGGCCAACAGGGAAGTGAGTAAAGGGATACTTTGGATAGTCAATGATATGAAATAGAAATTTGATAATTATTAAAGGTTCATGGTGGGGAGGGAGGAAGAGAAATATGAGGAGCTGGAACTGGGGGCCTAAGTGGAGGGAGGATGTTTTGAGAGTGATGATGGCAACAAGTGTGCAAATGAGACCTGCAAACAATTGATGTATGTATGGATCATGAAGGGATATGTATGAGTACTCAATAAAATGATTCATTTTTAAAAAGGGTGAGGGAAGAGGAACTTTTTTTAAAGAGGAGCTTATGCCAAGGGCTCAAGTGGAAAATGTTTGAAAATGAATATGGCAACATGTGTGCAAATGTGCTTGATAAAGATGATGTACTGAATTCTATAGTAGCTGTAAGAGCCCCCAATAAAATTATTTTTAATTTAAAACTATAAAATAAATATAAGTAAATGTTCCTGAAAAAAAAAGTTCTGGAGGATGAAATATAGAAGGTTATCTGAAGACAAAAAATCTTGGGTGACCAAGTCCTGGGCAGTACAAGTCCCTGGTTTAACATGTCCAGAGGGTAATTGAGAAACTGGAAGATCAAGTCCACCCAAAGACACCTCAGAAGAAAGGCCTGTAAATATACTCCCAATCTATTTCTTTGCCACTGCGCAAAACTAATGTTTTTCCTGACTCTCGTGGAGGTGCCACCAGTTAGAATCAACTCAACGGCACCTGGACTTGCATCTCATCATAGAAACATAAGAAAAGATTTCTAAGCACATGAGAAAAGGAAATTAGTAAGTATAAACTAAAAGATGAATTGACATGTTAAGCTTTTATCATTAAAGTCCATAAGCAGAGTTAAAAGGCAAGCAAGAGACAGATGAACTATTTCAAGACGTTTGAGAAGCAATGCAATGAGGAATTTATAAATAAACTAATTTTCTAAAGGCCAAAAAAATCAATTCATAATATATACAAGCTTTCAGTTCAGTGAAGTCATGTTGTATATGGCCAGTTGAGACATGAAAAGAAACTGCAACCTGTTAGTAATTGTAACCTGTTAGTAATAGAAACATGCAAATTAAAGCAAGATACATTTTCACATCCATCAGACTGGAAAAAATGTAAAAGCCTGACAATGGCAAGTAGGGTGAGAGGAAAATGGGGAGGGGGGGGGGACTTTCATATTCTTAATTACTGGTGATTAATGAATATCACAGAAGCCTCTGTGACTTAGTGGCCACTTGTTAGGCTGCTAATCACAAAGTCAGCAGTTTGAAAGCATCAGACATTCTGAGGGAGGAAGATGAAGCTTTCTATTCCTGTAAAGAGTTGTTGCTAGGTCCCATCAAGCCATATACAATAACAGTTAACTTATATGCAATGAAACAAAACACTGTCTGATGCCATGCCAGTCTCACAATTGTGCTTGCGTTTGAACCCATCGTCGCCGTCACCAGGTTGCTGCATCTTGTTAAAAGTCTTCCTTGTTTGCTCTGCCAGTATCAGTCTCTTCTGACAGCATGTCCAAAACACGGCACATTAGAGGAAGTCTCGCCATCCCTGCCTCTAAGGAGCATTCTGTCTTTATTTCTTCCAAGACAGATTCTCCTGTTCTTTTGATTCTTCATTGTACTGTCAACTTTCTTCTCCAGTCCACATTTTACATACTTATGAGGCAATTGAAAATACTATGGTTGGGGTCAGGTGTACCTTAACCCTCAAAGTAGCGTCCTGGCTTTTCAATACTTACAGGAAGTCTTGTGGAACAGATTAACCTAATACAATGGGTCATTTGATCATTTTCTTCCATGAGCATTGATTGTGAATCCAAGCAAAATTAAACCCTTGATACCATCAGTCTTTCATTTGCTTATAATGAAAGCTTGACTGGCCCACTTGAGATAATTTTAGTTTTATTTGCTCTGAGTTGCAATTCATACTGGAGGCTGCAATCCTTGATCTTCATCAACAAGTGTTTTGGGTCCTCTTCACAACTCAAAGTAGTGTCAACTGCATATCTCAGGTTGTTAAAAGACCTCCCTCCAATCCTGATGCCATATCTTCTTTATATAATCCATCTTCTCTGATTATTTTCTCAGCTTACAGGTTGACTAAATATGATGCACACCCTTCATAATTGAAAGCCATGCAGTGTGCCCTAGTTCTGTTCATACAGCAACCTCTTAGTGCATGTACAAATTCCACATGAAACCAAGAAAGTGTTCTGGAATTCTCATTCTTCTCAAACCTATTCAGTTTGTTATGATCCACGAAGTAAAATACTTTGGCATAGTCAAGAAAACACTTTTTGTGTTCTCTCCTTTCAGCCTAGCTCCTTCCGACATCAACAATTATAACCCTTGTTCCATCTCTTCTGAATCCAGCTGAACATCTGTCTGCTCCTTGTCAGTGTTCTCCTGCAACCTTTGTTGGATAATCTTCAGCAAAAATTTGCTTGCATGTGACTAAGGTGCATCATCCTATTTTCAATTATCTCATATGTATGAGAAATCTGGACATTGAATAAAGAAGTCAATAAGAGTTGAATCAGTTGAATTATGGTGCTGATGAAGAATATTGAAAGTGCTATGTACTGCCAAGAGGACAAACAAATCTGTCTTGGAAGGACTTCTTCCAAGAATATTTCTAGAATGCTCATTAAAAGCAAGGGTGGCGGGGCTAAGCCCCGGTGGCGTAGTGGTTGTGGGCTGGACTGAGGCCCACTGGGATGGAGGTTCAATTCCAGCTCCACAGGAGCAAAGGCTGGGTCTCCTACTCCCACCACCAGAGGGCAGCGATGCCCAAAAAACAAAAACAAAAAGTAAGGGTGGTGAAACTTTGACTTACATACTTTGGGCAAGTTAGTAAGAGAGAGAAGTCCTTGAACAAAGACATCATGCTTGGTAAAACAGAAGGAAAATAATAAATGGGGAGATCCTCAAGATGGATTGACACAGTGGCTGTACCAATGGGCTCAAATATAGGAACCATTTCGAGGACAGTGCTGGACTGGGTAGAGCTACATCTAGGATGACTCTGAGTCATACTGACTCAATGACTCCTAACAACAAGATTGTAAATCCTTCACTAACAGTCTGATGGTGACAACACATGACCTACGTTGGCTAAGAATGCACCCTGGTCTGCATACAGAGCAAGAACTCTTGTCTCCCATTTCTCTCTGTCAAAGAGTTCATTCTGACTCATATGGACCCTCAAGATGAGGGTAGAGCCACCCCTGTGGGTTTGGAAGACTGAAAGTGGAAGCTATCTCCCCAAATAAAAGTTACCATTTTGGAGCCCCACAAGGAAGCTCTTCTCTGTCCTCGAAGATCTGTCTGAGTCAGAACTGTAGCAGTGGTCATGAGTTTGGTTTGTTTTAACTCTTTGCAGGAATAAAGATCCTCATCTTTTTCCAAGGAGCAGTTTCTGGTTTTGAACTGCTAACCTTCAAATAAGCAACCCAACTATTAGCTCACTTAACAACCAGGGTGCCTCCATGCATAAGGGAGATAGTGAGACTGCCTGCCTTTCTCCCACCCTCTAGCCATCATCAAGAGCATATTCTTGCTTTTTCCCTCTCTGTCTTCTTTTCTCTGATTGAATGAATAAATGAATGGAAACCAAATAATCCCATATATATATATACATATATATATATATAAAATTACAAATTTAGTCATTCGCATAACCTTGTTTATGGTTTGTTTTATTTATTTTTATTGAAATATTGCTCACTTTACTTTGAATTTTTATTGTTCTTTTCTCTGTATTACAAGTATACCCTGGCAACCAATACATGAAACTGTAACTCATTCTCTTCTGTACCATCTACATGTTGGGCTGCTAGCTGCAAGGTATGCAGTTCCAAAGCACCAGTCACTCCTCATGAGGAAGATGGCACTTTCTCCCCCCATAAAGAGTTAAGGGTTACAGTCTCGGGAACACATAGGCGGTTCTACCCTGCACTAAAGGGCAGCTTTCAATCAGCATCAATTCAATGGCTGTGAGCTTGGTTTCTGATGTGGTGTGTCTGTGTGTACCATTGTTTACTTGCTATTGATGGACATTCAGATTTTTATGGCTTCTTGACACTGTAAACAATGTTACAACTAGTGGTATGCTTATAGTTCTCCTTTACCAAATATGATTTTAAATATAAATTACATTTTAGAACTGTAACTACTGCATAATACATAATACATATAATTCAAATCACCGATGCCAGGTATGTTTATCTAAAGAGTAGAGAAATTCATATTCTTATCACCAAAATCAATGAACACGTGTATTCCTTGAGTAATTGCCACCAGTGATTGTTCTTGCTTACTTCCAAGATTTGCCAATCTAAAAAGGAAAAAAGTGAAAAGATGCCCCACTATTGTTCGAATTCATTCTCACAGGGTATAAGCAAAATTGTAAGTTTCTTCTTATGTATATATCAAGTAAAGAATCAGAATACTTGAGAACTGGAAATTTGTACCAGTGCCCACAGGAGTCTCTTTCTCCACGTTACCTCTGAATTGAGACCTACATTTCCCCAAACAGAAATTGAGAAAGTAGGGAATAGTCAGTGTTTTCTTTTACAGTATTTCCCAACAGTTCAACAGAATTATGTCAACTATTATTACTAGGAAAGGACATCAACAGGCCAGAACAAATAGGGAAAGGTGTGTCCCATGGCTACAGTAAACAAAAAGGCAAATATATATAGCAACAGTCTGACAACCTAATGGTTACAATAGTCCTCAGAGATCTGGTAAGGAAAACCCAGTCTCAATGCTAATGAACTCAAGGTGCCACCAGAAATTGTACAGTATAATTAGGGCAATTAATCAGAGGATTGGTTTTCTATGGGGGGGGGTTATTTATACATTTTATAGAAAGTGTGACATGTACAAAAATGACTCTCTCCTTATTCTAATATTTAAAAAGTTGTAAGGGCCTCTTTAAAAACTGGAACAGGGCTGAGCCCCGGTGGCGTAGTGGTTGTGCGCGAGACTGCAGCCCACTGGGACGGAGGTTCAATTCCAGCAGTGGGGCTGGGCCTCCTACTCCCACCACCAGAGGGCAGTGATGCCTAAAAAAAAAAAAACTGGAACAGAAAGATAACAGAATAACCCCAAGAGCTTTGTTGCTAAAGTGCTTCCACTAGTTGTTGCATAACAACACAGAGAACTCCTTGGAAAGGAAAAGGGACAACACCAAAGGACACTATCTGCAAAACCTCAAATCAGAGACCACTCATCTTCTGAAATAAAGTTAACTGCAAAACAGGAGCAGTGGTTTCTAAGGTTGTGTTGACACCCCAACCATAAGATTACTCTTGCTACTAAGCTAAGCCCTGGTGGTGCAGTGGTTATGTGCAGGACTGCAGCCCACAGGGTCAACGGTTGTTCAAATCCAGCAGCAGCTCTCCAGGAGCAAGGCTGGGCTTCCTACTCCCACCAGGGCAGTGGCGCGGAAAAAAAATAAAAAAATAAAGAAAAAGATTACTCCTGCTGCCACCCCAAAACTACAGTTTTCCTACTGTTAACTAGTAGGTAACCAGGCTAAAGTGACCAGATTTTAAGCAGGAGACCATTAACTGAGGGGGGGGGCGGGGTTTTTGATTAAAAATTTGATCTATATGGAGCAGCAAAAATTTTCATGGGATACAAAAATAGTATTGTAATATATTTATCTTAATTTTTAAATGCCGCAGGACATTGTTAAATTGTTAAAAAGTGGGACGTCTGGTCACTTGAGTCATGGGGCCAACAGAGGGGTACCAACAACCCACGGATTTAGAATCACCCTGCTTAGTAAAGAGACAATAGGACTACATGTCTTTTAAAAAGCAGATTTAAAGAATCAGTGTGTAAAAACCCTACTATAAACACCCTACAGTGTGTAAGATTTGATTGCAGAGGATGTTTTTAAAGTTCTGGTGCTTGATCATTTCAATGAAAGAGAAAGCAATTGTAATTCTATTTTTGTTCTCATCTGACACCAAGGGTGTGGGAATAATTGGTAATAGATGAGGAGTCTCTGGGTAGTAAAACAGGTAAGCACCCAGCTATTAACCAATATGCTAGAGGCTCAGGTCCACACAAAGGCAGCTAAGAAGAAAGGCCTGCAAATCTGTCTTTTCAAAAACTCACCCATTGAAAGTTCTGTGGCGCTCAATTCATCTCTGACACCCATGAAGTCACCATTAGTCAGAATTGAGCCCCTGGACATTGAGTTGGGAGATGGGGCTGGGAGTGGTGGTGTTTTGTTTTTGTTGCTTGGTGTTCATATTAAATGAAAGTTTAGTCAAATGTAATTCTCATAGCATAATGAACTATGAATAACTTAGTTACATTTTGCACCAGAACAGAAAATGCATGCAATGATAGAAAACATCAGCATATGCTTAATTTTAATTCAAAAATCTATGGAAAACAGTCTTTATAAGTAGTATTTCAGCTACAGTTAAAAATCATTCTTACTAGTTAAAGGGCAATGAAGCAGACTCCTAGGTGATATGAAAATCTATTCAATATTCAAAATCACATTGTTTGGTCAACACAGAGAAGAAATTTTGCTTCAGTGAAATCTGTTGACCATTGGCTAAAACAGGCAGAAATTCCAATAAAAGATTCTAAAACAACTACTGAATTTTTTTTTCTAAAATGCAGTATTGTTTGGCTCAGTGAACAGTCTTTGCTCAATTGGATATCAGAGAAGAAAATCATGGACAATACCCATTGCCATCTAGTTAAATCCAACTCATACAGACCCTTTAAGACACAGGAATACTGTCCCATTGGGTTTCCAAGGCTATACTCATTTACAGAAGCAAACTCACGTATTTCCCGAGAGGATTAGCTAGTGAGTTCAAATTGAGAATCTCTCAGTTAGTAGCTGAACTTTTTAACCACTGTGTCACCAAGGCTCATTCTGATGGACTGCTACTACAAAAATCTTATAAATAAGATGAGACATTGTCAAATGTAGTACTGGAAGATGAACCTGCAGGTTGGTAAGCATTCTAAAAGAGATTCCTCCTCAGTGGAACTTAATGATTATCTGTGAGAGCATAGTATCTATAGATAATATCTATGAACATACATGGAAATATAGTCCATACAATAATTAACATTTATGCACCAACCACTAAAGCTAGTGTCAAAGATATTGAAAACTCTAACAACTTCTTCCGTCTGATATTGGTCAAACATACATTTAAAATGCATCAATAACTATTGGTGATTGGAATACAAAAATTGAACCCAAAAGGAAAGAACAGTAGTTGTAAAATGGGAGAGGAATGAAGCTGGAGATCACATGACAGAATTCTACAAGACCAATGACTTTTTCATAGGAAATGCCATTTTTCAACAACACAAGAGTGGACATTACATGCTGACTTCTTCACCTAGAATACACAAAATAAAATTGACAACATCTATGAGAAGAGACTAAGAGACTATGAAAAAAGCTTATTATCAGCAGTCAAAATGAGGATGGGGCATACTGTGAAACAGATCATCATTGCTCTTATGCTTTTATGTTAGTTCATATTGAAGCTAAAGAAAAGTTAAAAAAATACACTAGAGCAAAAATAAGACTGTGATTGTTAGATTTTTTATTTGTTTGTTTGTCTGTTTGTTTGTTTGTTTGACTGTTAGATTTTATGTCAAGTTGGACCTGTGTAAAGTGTAGGGGTGGAGTCCTACTTGACAAACAAATAGGTAGTATCCTTGAGGGTGTTGCCTTTTTATAGGAGAAACATTGGGAATTTTTCTTCTCTCTTCTGGCCTTCATCCTCCCTGCTTGCTCGTATTCTATGCCTGTTTCCAGAGGTGGCCCTATGTGTTCCACTGACCCTGGGATCCAACATGGAAGCTATTGGTACCCTTCCATGTTCCCATAGACATTGGATCAAGATGAGTCTGCACTCTCTCTACTTCCTGCTTCAACACTCTGTACCATTGGCCTTCAGGTACAATAATCTGAAGAAGGATTCAGTTAGTATGGTCCCATGGACTTTAGCTGGGCTGGGCTATGATGCCTTCTTCATGTAAAGTTCTCTCTTATACATACATGAGTGTCACTCATGTTGTTTTTTATAGACAGCCCAGCCTAAGTCAATGACCTTGAATACATTTCACTCAAACTTTAAGAACACTGCAAGAGTGGAGGCATTGAACACTAATGACAAAAAAACTGATGAGTTATGGGTTGACATCAAGAATATCATACATGGAGAAATAAAAAGGTAATTTTCAAGAAAATCAGGGCTATCATGGAGACTCTAAAACTTGCTCTAAAAGGTAGTGTAGTGTGATGTTTGCATGAATGTATGTCATTTTGAATATGTGTAAAAGTGGAATCCAGCCGGTCAATCAGATCATAACCTGACCAATGCCTCCTTGGGGCTGTGGGTGAAGTGGATTTCTTATAAGGAAAAACAAGAAACTTCAATCTCTTTCTCTGCAGTTTTGCCTTCCTTCACACTGAAGTTTCACTAGACTTTTACGTCTGCTTTCAGGAGCGACCCTATGTGGCCTGCATTAGACAAAAGGGAGGCTTGAAAAGAAAGCATGAATGATTAAAATGCAATCATAGAAAGGAGAGAGGAGGTAGGGGACAGAAGCTTGTGACAGTTTAACATGGTCCTGTACCTTGTGTCTGGACATGACACTAACACCTGCTCAGCATCAAGTTAACACCCATGCTTTTGTTGACAGTGGATAGTGGAAAAATTCTTCAAGCTCAGAAAGATTCTTCAACCAATAGTTATGTTGTCCAACACAGATATTTCTCTTTCTTCATATGATGAAGAGCAGGGATCCAATGGACTTCTCATAAAAGCTAAAGAGTCCCCACTTGTCCCCATTGGAATGGCGGGTTGTGAAGCTATCTGTGGGGTACAGCTTGTAAACGCTGAGGAGCGAAGGTGACACCGAGATGTCTGTCCATTTTATCCACATGTGAGTGACAGCACAAGGCTTTGTTGTGGGAGCCATGATTATTGGTACAATCTATTCCATGTATCGGGAATACTGGGCAAAACCTAAGCTATAGAAGAAAAGATGCTGTCTCCATCTTTGGTGATGTTGCTTAATGACACACATCCTTTTAAGGTTCTATGTTTATGTTGAAGATAAATGATTTACTTGAGTTCACTGTTTTGGAGCTAGGCTTTCTCTTTTGCAGGCTTGACTTCCATGGTGACCAAATTAAATCACTCGTGTCTTGGACTTAAATGAGGTCACCCGAGGGAGTGCAGTGTGCAAAAAGAGGCTATCCAGATCCACTGGATACTGATAAGATGGCCACTTCTTAAATTCTCAGGATGCAATTAGTTCTCAAATAGATGTGACCCCCAGCTGAAGTACGTGCAGCTGCCACAAAAGGCCACCTTCTTGGGTTTCTGTGCAGTGTGTCAAGGAACTCGGGAGATTGACTTCTCTGATTGGCTCGGGGATCGGTTGGATCCCTCCATCCCTAGAGCAAGTCTGCTCCCGAAGACCTCCTTCAGAAGCACGAGTGGAAATACCCCACAGCTAAAAACATGAGTATTCCCATTAAACCTGAAAACTGGGTACCAGCTGTTCAGATAACTTTTGGGAGAACCATCCTTGTCCATATGAGAATGACCTAATTATGGATTCCTGTGTAGCCCTTTTGTAATTGCAGAGTTATATTTTTGCTGCTGTCATGTGAGAGTAATTTCCAATTGCCATCGTCAAGTAAGAAATTGTGTATTTTAATTCCTAATCCAAAAGTAAAGAGCACTTTTTAAACGTGTACAGTGTTTTTATTTTTTCCGTTTGAAAGCATAAGTGTTGAAGCAAACACATCACCTGCATGGGAAGTAATATGATTATAAGCTAACTGGTTTGGTCAGACATCATACACAGATTTTGAAATCCTCTACAATATACTTGTGAAATTCTCTTTTCTAACCTAAATTCTCATTCCATGGTAATAACATGGTACATGTATTCTTATTAAAAGTAAATTTTAAAAAGTAAATGAAATATGATAAAAAATGTTTTAATGCAATCATGATACAAAGACTTACGATTTAGGAAATCAAAAAGGGAAAGCATGATCAGCATATCTTAAACTAAAATAGCTCAAGGGGAAAAAAAATAAATCTTGAGTGACAGTACTGAAATATTCTATGGGCAAAATATTGAATGGTGCAGAAAGCATCAAAAGAAGGTTGAATGAATACCCAGAATCAAAGTACCAAAAAGAAATAATCAATTACCAATTGCTCATTTGTAAACTCAGGTTGAGATTGAAGAAAAGTAAAATTAATCCATGAGCCAAATTATGACCTTGTTGCTGTTAGGTGCCCTCCAGTTGGTTCCCACCCATAGTGACCCTATGCACCACAGAAGGAAATGCTGTCCGGCACCATCTTCACAATCTGTCCAATGGCTGAGTCTATCACTGCAGCCACTGTGTCAATTCATGCCCCTTGGAGGCTTTCCTCTTTCTCACTCCTCCATTTGTTTTTCTTTCACGTCATTGCCCTGGTGGTAGTAGGAAGCCCAGCCTTGCTCCTGGAGAGCTGCTGCTGGATTTGAACTGTCAACCCTGTGGGCCGCAGTCCTGCACACAACCACTGTGCCACCAGGGAACAGCTCACTCCTCCATTTTATGAAGCATAATGATCTTCTTCAAGAACTGATTTTTCCAGACAAAATGTCCAAAATATATAAGACAAAATCTTGCTAACCTTGCCTCTAATGAGCCTTCTAACTGTACTTCTTCCAAGATAGATCGGTCTATCTTAGCAGTCCAGAGTACTTTCAATATTATCTGACACCACAATTCAAATACATTTGTCCTTCT
>PVJH01014263.1:0-57447 GCA_004026705.1 Nesogale talazaci
GTCCATGTGTTTGTCCATATCCCCTTCTCCTCCCTCTCTCATGCCCCCAGGAATCATTGTTTGCCCAGTCTTTTCTGTGGCTCATAGCATCTCCAGAGGGATATAGTCCTCTGAGCATCATATGTTGGCATGGAGCTTGGACCAGCTCTCTTCCTCTTCCTCCCTTCTTGTCTTTATCCCTGGGGGTGTGGGATGCTGGCCCCTCCCCCAACCTGTTCTCTGCCATGCTCACTTCTAGGAAAGGAGTCCATTTGACTCTGGTTGCTTCCAGCTCTGTAGCTCTCTCTTTTCTTGCATCCTTCCATGCATCCACGCTGTCCTCCTGGTTGGGTGCTTTGTGGTAGGAACTGCTTGCCCACTCCGGTTTCTGTGGAGACAAGACCAGTAATCCCCCCCAACCCCCCCGTGGGTAGATTAATGCCCCATTCCCTCTGTTATCCTTTCATTTTTGAATTCCCTTTTTATCTCCCTATCCCCTCTACCCCCTCATCTTTCTCCCATTACTGTGTTGCATCCAACGTGTACATCGCTGGATTTGGTCCTCCCTCCTCCCCTTACCCTACTTCTTGGACCAACTGTTATGGTACAGAAGTTTTCTCTTTTATACTCACCATTCTGTTTCTACTTACCTCAGGGGGCTCATGCAGTACTTTTCCTTTTGTGATTGACTGACTTTGCTTAGCCTAATTTCCTCCAGTTCTTCCCATGAAGAGATGTGTTTCATGTGCTCGTCTGAGTTTTTGAGTGAGGCATAGTACTCCATTGTGTGTATGTGCCAGAGTTTACTAATCCATTCATCTACTGATGGAAATTTAGATTGCTTCCAAGTCTTTGCAATTGTGAATTGTGCTGCAATAAACATTGGTGTGCATACCATTGGCTGTGGTTTATTTCTTGCCTCTTCTGGGTATATACCCAATAGTGGGATAGCTGGATCGTAGGGTAGTTCAACTTCCATTTTCATTAAATATTGCAAACACGACCACCAACAATGTAGAAGTGTTCCTATTTCACCACATCTCCTCCAACATTTGTTGCACTCTGATTTTTCTGATCTGGGCTAGCCTTAAGGGTGTTAGATGATATCTCATGGTTGTTTTGATTTGCATTTCTCTGATGGCTAGTGAGATGGAGCATTTTCTCATATGTTCATTGGCCTTAAGGACTTCCTCTCTAGTGAAACTTCTTTTCAGTTCTTTTTCCCATTTCTTCATAGGGTTATCTGTTTTCATCTTCTTGCATGAGATGAGGGTATGGTAGATTTTTGTAATAAGCCCTTTGTCTGTTGTACCGTTGCTAAAAATCCTCTCCCAGTCTGTGGGTTGCCTGGCTACCCTCTTGGTAAAGTCCTTTGATGCACACATGTGTTTTATTCTAAGTAAGTCCCATTTGTCAATTTCAGGTTTCCCTGCATGTGTACCCTGTCCTATTGCAGTTGGTCTTTGTATTCCCTGAGTCAAGGTTCTTAGATTTTCCCCGATTCTTTCGCTAATGATCCTGATGGTTTGTAGTTTTACTTTCAGGTCCGTGATCCACCTCGAGTTTGTTCTTGTGCATGGGGTGAGGTACAGATCCTGTTTCATTTTTCAACATGTAGATTTCCATTGTCTCCAGCACCATTTGTTAGAGCATCACCCTCCCACTTGATGTTTTTGGGGTCCTTGTCGAAAATCAGTTGTCTATATGCTAATGGTTTTATTTCTGGGTTTTCTATTCTTTTCCATCGATCTGAGTATCTGTCATTATGCCAGTACCATGCTGTTTTGACCACTGTGGCCAAGCCATATTTTTAATCACTTCACATGTACGTGAAAGTGAGACACTGGATAAGAAAGACAAAAAGGTATTGCTGCATTTGGATTATGGTTTTGGTGAAGACTAGTGGAAATACAATGAACTGCCAAAAGAACAAGCAAATCTACAGTCAGAATGCTCCTTACAGGAAAGGATGGGTAGACTGCCTCATATATTTTGGACCTGTTATCAGGAGAGATCATTTCCTGGAAAAGGTCATCATGCTTGGCAAAATAGAAGGGCAAAGATAAAAAGGAAGACTTTCAATGAAGTTGACTGATGTAGTGATTGCAAAAATGGGCTCGGCCATGTAATTGTGAGGATAGCGTAGGAACAGACAGTGTTTATCATAGGTTTGATGTAAGTGGGCACTGATTTGATGCACTTGACAACAACAACCACAGCAACCACATATGCACACACATATACATATTTTAAACTCAAAAATCACTTTCCTCATCAGCAAAATACTATGGCTGGGTTTAGATAAAAGTTTATTTAGCTGAGGTTTTAAGTGAAATAATTATTTTTATTTCAAAACAAGTGTATAATATTCATACATTTGTATCATATCTTGCTATTTAAAAATGTCTTTTGGAGGGAATCAAAATATAATAAACATAAAATAAATGGTGCATTATATAGCTGTGCAGTTTAAAGAATGGTGAAAATGATTGAATAAATTAATTAGTTGTTTGAATGATTTACTCACTGAGTGAGTTAATTAATGGTACATTAAAGAATTTGTTGAAGAAATATGAACACTGTTGTGGTAGTCCCCTAATCTATCAATTTGAGGATTAAGAGTGTATGGGTGGAGTCTAGCCTGTTAATCTGGAGATAGCCAATGAGACCTCTGTGTGGGCATGGGCTTCTTTTCTCAGAATTCTGGGAAATCTGGTACTTCCTTCTTGGAAGCAGGAGAAATTTACTCACTCACTTAGAGACTCTACTGACAAGGCTTCCTTCTTAGGAGTCATCCCAGAGGCGAAGCCACATGGAGCTACCTAGTGCCCTGAGCCTGACAAGCTACATGTATGAAACCAGACCTCTGAAGCCAGCGAAGCCACAGAGAGACCCCTGCCAGAGCTGAGATTCTTACACCACCACTGGATCCAAAGACTTTCTACCCACTGGCTTGTGATTGTTCCACATTTGGTTTCATTGCATGTGTTTCATGAGTATGGAGCGGATTTTATAGATTTCTGTCAGACGAAAGGGCTAATATTGGATTCATGACCTTGGACTTGGGCTGAGTTGGGATGGTTTCTCAATGTTCAATTTCTCTTGCATATAAACCTCTTTCTTATACACCTATGTATGTCCATGGATTTTTTCTTTATTTTTTCAGACTAACACACCTCTGGATTCAGTATGCAGCTTATAAATTTGGATGCTCCCTTAGAGCCTCTTAATTTATATTTCTTCTCCGTCCATTCTTATACAACATCCTAGATGTTTTGTTTTGTTTTAAAAGTAGTTTTGTCATGATTATGTACATTCCCAAATAATCTTTGTTCAGCTTTATGCTTTCTACCTTCATATAAGTAATCAAATTATATATATTCACTTACAAACTTTTTCCTTTGTTTGACATAGTTTAAGAATGCAACCACATCAATGTGTAAATGAGCCCAATATTGTTAGCTGGCATTTTGCATTTATGACAATAGTAAAAATTATAATATCCGACTCTTTTGTGCAATAACAATGCATGTTTAGCAGTAACCAATGTTGAGGTGAGAATAATGCTTGCTATGATGGCTATATATCCACTTGGCGGGGCCTTGAGTTTCAGTGCTTTGGCCCTTTTTTACTGGTAGAGCTGTCCCTGAGTTGGTGATGCGATGTGGTCACCTCCATTCTCAAAACACGGTATTTCACCTACAAAGACCTGGTCTTTGTAGGTGATCCATTTTGGTAGGTGAGACGTGAAATTGTTCATTCATTTTAACTTCTGTGTAGTATTTTTGTATTCTGAGTTTATATCTTCATCCTACTGTTTCCCACTTTTGAAATTAAGAACAGTGCTACCTGATGGACACATTGATTATCTAGGATTATAATTTTTCAGGAATCAATATATATGGTCATATAATAGGTGGATATTCAATGTTATTAGGTGATACCTCCTGTTTGTATTATCCAGATTTAGCATTTTTATTGATTTAGTGCCTGTGAACCAATGGCTTTAGTGTGCATGTTTGAGATCAATAATTAAGTTGCAGATGTCTTAAATGTTTATTGCTTGAGTGCCCTTTTTAATAAAATACCTAATGTTATATTTTGTACACATTTTATTATATTGTTTTTTTCTGTCTTATTGATTCATTAATATTCTTTACATTAACTTTAATATTCATTAAATTAAACTGAGTTTGTTACATGTGATGCAATATTTTCTTCAAGTTTATAGTATATATTTCCATTTCATTATGAAATATTTTATGGTATTAATTAATTTATTTTAATAAGTCATTCTATTGGGACTTCTTATAGCTTTTATAACTCATAGCAATCCATACATGAATTTTATCAAGTACATTTGTACATATGTTGCCATCATCATTTTCAAAACATTTTCTTTCCACTGAGCCCTTAGTATGAGCCCCACTTTTTCTCCTTTCTCTCCCACATTCCCACCCTCATGAATCCTTGATAAATTATAAACTATTATTATTTTCACATCTTACACTGTGTGTTGCTTCCCTTCACCCATGTTTCTGTTGTTCATCCCCCTGGGTAGTATGGTATCTTTAATGAATGAGAATCTTGAATTTAATTTATATGCCCTTTCTTTTGGTTTATATTTTACTTAATTTAAAGAAAGTTATGAGAGATCACAAATATATTTTTCCTGTATTTTTCTAAAAGTTTGAAAGTTTTACTTTAGATAGTTAAAGGTTCAGAGGTAATTAATTGTCTAGTATTATCTACAATAAGGTTTCAGTTTCATGTTTTTTCATATTATAGCCAATTATTTGAGCAGACTGTATTGATTAATCCATCTTTTCTCAACTGATCTGCATTGCTCTCTCATATATCAAAATTCCATCTATTCACATATTTTTACTCTCTCATGTTTCAATTATCCCTTACTGGAATCCTGATAGATGTGTATTGGATTTTCTTGTTCTAGTCCAGGGGTCCTCAAACTTTTTAAACAGAGGGCCAGTTCACTGTCCCTCAGACCATTGCAGGACCAGACTATAGTTAAATAAAACAGCTATGAATAAACTCACCGAGTGCCAGGGAGAGTCGACTGCTGAGCAGGACAGCAGCGTTGGTAAAAATGCCCCGCGGGCCAGATGAATGTCTTCGGGCAGGCTGCATGTGGTCCATGGACTATAGTTTGAGGACCCCTGGGAGTCTGGATTCTGTGATTTTAAACTTAATAACTTAGCGTCCAAACTCTAACTATATTAAAATAATTTATTTTGTTGTATTCAATAATCCTAGAACACCATCTTTAACTGGGAAGATCGTAAGTATATTTTGCTGTGTACCAATAGCAATAGCTATTTCTTCAGATGTTTAGTGAATTTTTTTTTTAAATTGTGAGGTCATGATCCTTGGAATTTTAACAGTGGAAATTTTAAAGTGAAAGTGAATTCTTCCAGAAAGGAATTGGTTTTGTACTTGCAAGAAGCAGGCCAGGCAGGTACCTGCATTTGTAATGACTGAAACAAGAATACAAATGAATGACCCCTGCACATAAGCATGTTTAGATATTTGAGTTTTAAATTAATACATTTAGAAGCATTTAAATACAATATGATCTATTCTCTTTCCTTTATAAGCACATCTTTGTAACAACAAACAGAAATTGAAGAAAATTATGTCCTGTAGGTTTCATATGATTTTTAAAAGACAAGTGAATTTCATTGTTGTTTTGCTTGTCTAGGTGTTCTTTTTATTAGTGCATACTTTATAAATTTTATTTTTCTTGTTTTCATTTCAACAAAGATACTAATTATAATGAAGATGTTTCACATAATTTTTTATAACAATAACTACCTAAAAATTAAAACAAGATATCAACCATGGCGTTCTTCTCTAGGGACTGACCTTGTTAAAATGTACAAAGTATGAAGGCAGATGTTGTTGTGTGAAAATATGGTAAATATATAAGGCATATGGATTGTTAAATATGGAAAATTTTCCTTATTTGCTTTATACAATTATTTCAAATATACATTCATTTGTGGGAAAAGAAATATTAGATGCTGGGAGTCCTTGGGTGGTGGAAATGGCCAACTGTTCCACTCACTAGATGAAAGTTGGCAGTTCAAACCCAGCCAGAGGTTTTTTTGTAAGGTTAGCCTGGCAACCTGCTCCTAAAGCTTCAGAGACTTGAAAGCCCTGTGGAGCATGTGGCTTGTTGATTGTATTTCAACTAGACACTCATGTCTAGGGGTGGAGTTAAGCTTGTTAATCAAATGGTAGCTTGATGACACCTCCTTGGGAGTGTGATCTTTTGTATAAGAGTGAGGGCTCTGAGAACTACTCTCTGCCACTTTGTTTTCCTGCTGGAATGATGCTTGCCTCAGAGGTTGCCCCATGGGGGGACACCTGACTGTAAGAGCAGTCGGTGCTCCAATATTTCCAGCCATTTGGGATCCTTGGGACTCTGCTTCCACCAGCCTGTGATCTTTTCACTCCCTGGTTCACCTTTCTAAGTCATCAGCATGTGGCTACATGAATCTGAAGAGGAACTTATAGACTCTCATTGGACCTATGGACTTGAACTGGACTGGGCTGTCTCTCCTTGATGTAAAGTTGCTTCTTAATAAAAAGTTCTTTCTTGTCCATAGAACAGCATCACTGTATTTGTTTCTCTAGACAACCTGGCCCAACACAGAACACTTACACTCGCCACACATGGAGTCACCAAGAGTCAGAATAGTTTCCACGGAAACAAACAACAACAAATGGGGATATGATACTTGTGTGTGTATGAAGATCAATTGCATTTATGCTGAGTGGAATGATTTGACAACCCCCCTAAACCCTTGTTGCTTAAAGCGAATTTCCTTCATGATTAGGTGGTGCCTGTCTCTGACCCGGCCATGGCAAAACCCACAGATCTCCCTGCATTTGTTTCCATGAGATTGAGTAATGGTGAAGTTAAACATTTACTTGGGAACTGAGTGTTATTAAACAAGATTGTAGGCTCTTAGAGTTATAAATTGTTCAGTGACAGCGCTGTGCTTCAGATAAATGAAAAAGGCATCCCTATGTCTTTAGTGTGTCAGTTGTATGCACATGTAGCATATGAGAACTTCACAGAGGCACCTGAAACAAGGTGCTTGATTGACTTGGATGTCTTGGATAGTGGCTTGTCTACCTCCACATCTATGGATTAGAAAGAAGGAGTTGAGGCTTTTTAGGAATTCTCAAAGGACAAACCTCTTTCTTTTTGTCATTTCCACCAGAGCCTAGATAGAAAGATATCTTCTTCAACATACTTGACAGGCATTTTCCCTAACTTGATCGCTGAAAGTATCATCTTTTGGATAGCTCAGTTTTGTCTTGGAACTTTTCAAGCCGATGAACCCTGAAGCATTAACAACACCTGACTTACTCAAGATGAGACTCTGAATCTTTTGGATAAGGCAGATTCTCCAGGGAAAATGATAGATTTATACTCTATGAGGAATTTCTTACCTTACTACTAGCTTTGCCCTGGATTAAATGATTTATTAAAATCCTTAAGTATAATTGGAGATTCTACTCTACTATATTGCTAGAAATGAAATTTAGTGCTTTACTCTTTACAGAGGATTTTAATAAATGTTGCTTCAATGAATTCTTCTAGTTTACTGTTGATATAATTTCACAGATGAGCAACTGAGGGTCTGATATTTGGCAACTAGCTACAGTAATATGATTTTAAGCAACAAACAGTACTGTTGCACTAGAGGTAAGAATCCAAGAAAATATTGACTAAAAATGAAATGCAAAACAGAGAGAGAGAGAGAGAGAGAAAGAAAATAAAAGAGCATAAGTGTAGACTGTGTTTAAGGCATAGTGTGGTTTTGTGTACAGTTTGTTGAGTCAGGTAATTCTGGGTTTGAATTCAAGCTCCATTCGTTAATGGCTGTGCAACTTTGAAAGATCACTTCAGTTATCTGAACCTTAGATGTCATAGCTTTAACATGGGACGAATTTCACTTATAGGTATAACAGGAGAAAAAGGTCATCATTTAAAATAGAAACTAACTATCACTGTGTTTGCATCTCATAGTACAGAAAAAATTTAATATAGAATAAAGCATTTTTTCTTGAAAAATAACTTCTTGAGAGTCACTTTTGATTTGTGATATGGGGCTCTAGTTTTTATTTGTAGGTAACTTACTGAAAAAGAGAAAAATAGATAGAGAGATCTAATTTGCTCAACCTAACAGGGAGAGAAGATTTTTACTTTCCATGAGTAATTTTGAAGAGAGACATTGAGGGAAAAAAGTTCTTGTGAGAAAAGGTAGGTATCAGTATATGCTGACGAGAACCAATCCAAGTGATAAGGTAGATTGTGGGAATTGATGGTGGCAAAGTAGTCACTGGATATTGTAAATAATTAATGTGCTTGGCTGTTAACAAGGGTTGATGTTCAAATTCACCCTAGTAGCACCCTCAAAAGAAAGGCCTGAATTTTTTTTTAAAAGAACAAAGACCAGTGATTGAAAATTCCTTGTGCATAGTACTGCTCTGACATCCATGGGATTACTATGACTCAAAACCACCCGAGCAATACCGGTTCATGGAGGCAAAAGCCACCTGAGAAATTCAAAGTGGAAAATTGTCAATTGAGGTTTAGTGTAATGATGTCGACTATTGTTTTTAACTGTTGGTTATATTAGATGGTACTCTTATTTCCTATCATGGTCCTAATCCTTTGATAAAAGTGTGCTCTCTAAAGCAGACTGGTGGTAATGGTTCCTATGAGTGAAGGAAACTTAGCATAGAACCAAATGGATTAGCAAGAGGACAGCATAACATCCAACACACCAGAGAGTAATGTTCAATAATAGTGGTATTAAGAAACAGCAACAGCTGCGAGTTCTGAGTTCTGGTAGAAGATGGTGACCCTGTATAATAAAGAAGCCAGAAGGTACGGGCAGAAGTGAAACCTGGCGACCAGATTCTCCGAGGAGGAAAGGGTAGACGAGGAGGCTGCATGTTGCTGTCGTGAGATCAGGGAGCAGATTCCATAAGCAGTCCTCAGCGAGTCTCTGATAGCTGGAGCAAAATGGCTCTGCCTGCAGTGCTGGGCAACTTCTGGCACCAAGTTACAGGCCAATGAGACTGATTAGGAAAGAAGATGGATTCTGTCATATCCATTTTTCATGTTCCTTTTAAAAAATTTAATAAATCATCTTATTGGGGACTCTTACAGTTTCTATAACAACCCATACATCAATTGTATCAAGCACATTTAAATATATGTTGCCATCATCATTTCCAAAACATTTTCTTTCTACTTGAGCCATCAGTATCAGTTCCTCCTTTTTCCTCCCCTTCCTCAACCAATCCCTCTACATTGGTTTCAACAAGTTTCCCTTGTTGTGACATGTTCCTGCCTCGCCTGCAACTTTGGCAGGCCGCGTCCAGTGCCTTGTGTATGCAAAGGGAAGGGCATAGTCCTGACTAGTTGTCCCAAGTGTGGCCCAGTCATTGTCCCATCCATGTGGCAGTTGTAGAAAACCAGAGGGTTCCTACCTCTTTTTGTTGTCTCTGTGATGTTATAGTGTTGTAGGAGTAGCCCCACAGATTGGGTTCCTTCCCTTGCTCCATGAAGAATAGCAAGGCAGAGAGTCAAGCCTACTGAGCAAGCAAAAAGAATTATTAGAGAAGCACCTTGTACTAGAGATGTGGCAGGGGTCCTAAGGCAAAACAAGTCAGTCTTGCAGAAGAAGGGACAAGGGAGATTTACAAGGGAGGTTAGAGAGGAAGGAGTAGTTCATCTATTCATACAAAGTAGAGAATTCTGGGACTTGGACTAAATGGATGGGGTTATAGTAGTTAGGTGCACACATAATAGATGTTCTAACTAGAGTCCCAGGCAAAGAAGGATCTACTTATAACCCCCATCCCTCCACCAGGGGAATGAACAACAGAAATGTGGTGAAGGGAGACAGAAGATGGTGTAAAAATGTGAAAGTTAAAATAATGTAAACTTTATAAAGGGTTCACAAGGGTGGGAGGATCGAGGAGGGGGAGGAAAAAGGAGGAATTGATACTGATGATGGCTCAAGTAGATCCACAGATAGGACAGGTTCCAGAGGGGAAAAAAAAACCACTATGACCTAGTAGGGTCACATTTTGCAATGTCAAGAATAAGAAAAGGCTCTGGAGAGCACTATCAGAAAAAGACAATTACTTACAAAATGAAACCACTAGGAATAAGCTCAGACTACACAGGAGAAACCATGCAGCCAAGAAAACAATGGAATGACATAACATCGAAAATTCTAAATGACAACACTTTTCAATCAAGAATCTCATATCCAGGAAAATTATTCCTCAACTAGGTGGGAGAAATATGGATGTTTCTACACAAGGAGAAACAAATATGGAAAAACAAGACCAGCTTTACAAAAATAGCAAGGGCAATTCTTTGGACAGAGAATGAACAAGGAAAGAGCTGTAGAGCAGTGGGGCAGAACAGAGAACCTAGACACAAATCCATTCACCTACAGACAACTGACCTTTGACAAAGGACTGTAGTATATAAATTGGGTTAGGAATAGTCTTTTCAACCAATATTGTTGGCAACATTGGATTTCCATTTGCAGTAGAATGGAACAGGATCATATATAATACCACCTAAGAATTAATTCAACAGAAATTATAAAGCTAAATGTAAATCCTAGAACTACAAAGATTAAGAATGAGGGATAAATTTGAGGACCTTAATGCAGAGCATAAGCCCACTACCAAACATAACAGCAACAACAAGGAAAGCACATACACAGTAGAAGACAAAATAGTCAACTGGGACCTTCTAAAAAGAAAATATTTAGATGCATCAAAAACTTCATTAGAATAATACAAATGGAACCTACAGATTGGGGAAAATTTTTTGGCAATGACACATTACACAAGGGGCTAATCTCTAAAATGTGTAGAAAGCTGCAGCACCGTAACAAGGAAAAGACAAATCATCTACTTAAGAAATGGGCAGAGGACAAGAGCAGTCAACCAAAAAGACATCTAAGTGGCCAATAAACATAGGAGGAAATGCTAGCAATCACTAGCTAACTTGTAAGTGCAAAGAAAAAACAATGAGATTATCACCTCACACCAGCACTGATAGAAAAGTGACAAACATCAGAAGATAACAAATGTTGGAGGATGTGGTTGAATGATTGTAACCCTCATACACTGCTGGTGGGATTGTTCAACTGCAACCAGTGTGGAAAGCGGTGTGGCACTTCCCTAAGACAACTGGGAACAGAAATAACATACAACCCATCAATATTTTACTTGGTTTACACTAAAGAGTCTTAGCATACATTTCCCAGTTCACCACAGCCCTCTTGAAAATAGTCAGAAGATGGAAACAACCAAAATGCCTGCCAATGGGAGAGAATGGCTAAATAAACTCTTGAACCTACACCTCGTGGAATACTTCACATTGTTAAAGAATGATGATGAACCTGTGAAACACCTCGTGGCATGGATGGATATGAGGACACTATGCTGTATGACGTTTAATCACAAAAGAATAACTACTTTATGAGACCATCATTATAAGAGGCCACAAATGATATAGAGGTTTTTCATGCAAAAAGACACATTTTGGTGGTTACCAGGACTTGGAAGGAAGGGAAGGAAGAAGGAACCTGTAGAGTAGAGGGTGGGCAGGTATTCGTGGGTGAAGGAGAAGATAGTGCTGTACTGGTGGGACTGCAGAAGTCAGAGTGGGAAGGCAGGACAAGCTATTTGGAGGTTTAAAAAGTAATTTAAGTTGCTAAAAACAAAATTGACTATTCGAAATGCAACCTCACTCCACATTCACAAAAGATAAATGCATAAATAAATAAAACAAAAAGAATAACAAGAGTTGATTTATTAATTATGTGCTGACACCATATTTTATGCAGATTAAAAAATGTTCTTAAAGCAGCCCTAGGACAAATAGTATACATTTTTTTTTTCAAAATAAGGGTCACAAATGTCCAACTGGAATATAAAAAAGTGCTCAACATCCTAAGTTGTCAGGGAAATAAAAATGAAAAACAACAGGGCGATTCCACTGCACCTCCCTAAGAAGTGATGAAATTTAAAAAGTCTGACAGCTTCAAATGTCAGCAGGGTTATGGAAAACCTAGACTTCCTTTAGCTACACAGATGATAGATTGGAACGTACCTATCTAAATACCGTAACTGGATTAAACACTACATGAAAAGCCAGGTCAATTAACTGTAGGAAAAAAATTAGACTCAACTCTATGCCATTTAAATAAGGCCACTCTCTAAATAAAAAAAAAATAGATGGCTTGACATTAAAATTACAGAAATAGATATACCATGTAAATGCTAGTACAAGCATGATAATCAACCATCTTATTTTGCTTGGAACAGAGAAAATTTTTGAGGATGCCTGATTTTCAGGACTAAAAGAATAGTTCCTGGCAAACTGTGTTAGTGATGACTATAAGAATAAATAATCTAGTGTGACCTTATGATAAAAGAGTCAGTTCATTTGAAAGAAAGAAAAAATTTAACTGTTCATGCACTTAGTAGCATAATGTCAAAATGTGTGAGGCAAAGTGACCAAACTTAAGAAACCAGTAAGCAAATTATCATCATAATTGGAAGCTTTAACACCGTTTTCTTAGTAGTTATTTACAGAAGTAGGCAAAAATAGGTAATATATAGACGTCTCAACCTGATTTAACTGATATTTTTAAATAGTTCACTTAACAGCAGAGGAACACACTTTCTTTTTCAAGTGCATATGGAATGTTGAGGAGGATAGGCATACACTAGGCAAAATATACCTCAGTAAATTTCAAAAGTTTGACATCACACAAAGCATTTCTTCTGACAACAATGTATTTAAATTAGCAATCAATTGCAGTGAAAGCTAAAATCAAACCCCAAGGAACCCATTGTGATCAAGTCATTTCCACCTCACAGCAATTGTATATAGGATTCTAAATGTGCAAATTTTTATGGAAGCAGCCAGCCTCATCCTTCTTCAGTGGAGCACCTGGTGAATTTGAAACACTGACCTTTTGGTTAAAAGCTTAATGTCTAACCCACAGCCCCAACAGCAATTAGAGATAGCGAGAAAATCTTTAAGTATATGGAAATAAACAAAATACATGATTACATAACCAGCTAACCAAGTAATGAGGAAAATTAGAAAATATTTTAACTGAAAATTAGGACACATCAAATCAAAATGTGCGATATGTAGTTAAAATAGTGCTTAAGGAGATGTTTTAATGTTAAATGGTTATTTTATAAAGAAAACTAGAAAGATTTTTAAATCTTAAGTCTTAAATCTCAGCTTAAGTCTCTAGCTGTAGACAAGAGAAACAGAAGAGCAAGTTAACTCCAAAGTGAGTAGAAATACAGAATTGAGATCAGAGAAGATGTAGGAAACACACCAACCACCAGTATCCACGGCCATCAAGTCAATTCGAACTTGTGGTGACCTTACAGGACAGAGTAGAATGGTTCCCATCTGGTTTTCTACACAGTAATCTTTGTGGAAGCGACGATCATTCTGCCTGCGTGGTGCATTTGAACCTTCACCTTCAGGTAGGCAACAGAGCATTTGCATGGTACCATTAGGACTTCTTTGAAAATGTACAGTTAAAAAAAAAAAAAAGAAAAAGAAAATGTACAGTTGAGAAAATGAAGAAGGTGAAACGCTTTTTGGAAAAGATTAACAACATGGAAAATTCTAGCAAGTCTGGCCATGAAATAATAAGAGGATTCTCCAATTACCAACTGTAGACCTAAAGAACATTCACTACGGATCTCACATAAATCAAAAAGGATAGTATCAAACTACAAAAATCATTTCAGGAAGAAAGCTGCAGACTTGCTTGGCCTTTCTGGTGAACTATATCAAATATATATATAAATAAATTATTTTATCAGGTTTCTACACAAACTCTTTTAGAAAGTAGAGAAAGAGCTGGCAAACTCACCAGCAATACCGCAATATGAAATCCCAGTGAGAAAAAAAGATTAATATCCTTCATCAACATCAACATAAAAATAATAAATAACATTATACAAACAAAATCTATCAAAGTGTAAAAGGGCTATTCAGCATGACCAAGTAGGGTCTCAGACAATGTAATACTGATGATCTCATTTATGTAAGAAAATATATTGAAACAAAACTTATTTGTGGTTAGCAGGTGGAAGAAGAAGGGGGAAAGGGAATTTTTGCTGAGGGTGAATTGAATGCATCTTTCCGTTGGTGGAAGGATTTGGAAAAGTTTTTATATTTCAAGAATGATTGCACAACTTGAAGAATGGGATCAATGTCACTGAATTGTAACAGCAGAAATTTTTGAATTACTGTATGTTGTGTTTGTATATTTTTCACCACAGTGATAAAAAATCAATGTAATTCACCATATTAAGAGAATAAAGGAGGAAAACTAAATTATGATCTCTATAGCTATAAGAAAGCATTGACAAAATTTAACATCTCTTTCAAAAATAATTTCTCAGCAAAGTAGAAATTGATGGAAAGTCATTTTTTTTAATATGATAAAGGACATAAATACCATCTAGCTAACAGTAGTCTTCAAGAGTGCAGGCGAGCCTGAGCCCAAAGGATAGAAGCATCAGGAAGCCCAGAAGGGCTGGGGAGTCCCAGTGGACTGGACAGGTGTTCTCACCCTTTTCACCTTAGTCATCTTTCTCTGTCTTGTGTTCCCAGGAGGAGTCATAACTTTGGGGTTCAACCACTACCTCTTTTACCTCCATGTTCTTTCCGAGTTTATACTTGGACATGGCACAACCTTCTCATTTTGGAAAACATATTCAACACATTTGGCCCATGGGCCTTACAAGACCCTGGTCCACCACTTCTCCGTTTTCTCTAGTCCGCCTGGTGTCTTTACAATGCTCCTCTTTCCGTCATTCAGGTGCTTTTTATTGACTCTAAGAGGTCATATCTGACCTTGCAGGTTCACTGTGTCTCAGGAAACCCTGCCCTCTGAGCCTTGATGAGACCCAGGTAAAGCAAGCAATGCCATTGCTTGCACTTCCAAGATGGTTAGAGCCTCAGACTCTTGTCCAAAGGAGAGGGAGCTGAGCCCCTGAGGAGAGTGCAGAAGAGACTAAGCGATGGAGGAAAGCAGAGGGTCAGAGGCAACAACTCACTGCCATTACATTGATGACGACTCACAGCCACCTTGTAGACCAGAGTAGAGCTGCCCCTGCGAATTTTGGACAGGAGTAGACAGCTAGCCAGCAGCTGATGGTTTAGAATTGCAGGATTTCTGGATTTCTGGATTCAACACATAAACCCTCAGTCACTAGAGCTCCTCTTGAGTCAGAGAAGAGGGTCTAGTTGTAGGAGTGAATCATTATTGCATAGGTGTCAGGCCACTGCTGGGGGCAGAAATTACATCTTGGGCATCTGATTGGAAACTTCTAACTCAAATGAGAAGACAACCAGCATCACAATACCTATTGGAGACACAGAGACCCTGAGTATCAGGTTTCTGACAGGCCATAGACCTCTAAAGAGCCCTGGTTGCATAGGGGTTATGCGTTTGGGCAGCTAACTCTAAGGACAGTGGGAGCAAGATGAGGCTTTTTGCTCCAGTAAGGATTTAAAGCCTCAGAAACCCACAGGGGCGGACCCAGTTTGTCCGAGAAAGTCATTACGAGTCAGAATTGACTGGATGGCTATGAGTTTATTCACTACAAATCTTCCAAATTGGACTCATTGCCATTGAGTTACTATTGGAGGATCTGCCTTTATGGATAACAAATAGATCCTGCATGGTAATTCCATTTGTACTTTGGCTCAGTGCCTCTGACCCAAACAAACACACAAGTGTTTCTGTTGGAACAAAAACACTTAGCCAGCGCACTAAGCGCACTAAGAAGAAATGTCTCGGTGAAAAGCAGGTTTGTTCTTCTTTGGGGTCAGATCATCTAGGTCCTGTCCGGAGAGAGCACCTTGCTGCAATGAGAGTGGCCAGCACCGAACCTGGGTTTGGAAGCTCTTGTTTTCTACCTACAATGAGAACAACTGTGGCTTACTTGGCCAAAGCATATCTGTTGTAATCGGAGGATCCAGCACTGCATGCAGGCATGCAGTTATTTTAATTCCACTTATATACAGCATACATGGGCCACACCTGTCTTGAGTGTACCCATAGCACTATCAGTGGCCTGTCCAAAACCTATGCTTCGAGGCTTTTTTTTTAACCTGTTTATCTTGTTTAATGTTTTTCATGGCCAATCGTGCTAAACCTAGTCTATTTTTAACAAACATTTGATTGCCTTATCTTTATTTTTAAATCATTTTATTGGGGGCTTATACAACTCTTATCACAAGCCATCCATCCATCCATCCATCCATCCATCCATCCATCCATCCATCCATCCATCCATTGTATGTCAAGCACATTTGTACATTTGCTGCGTGCATCATTCTCAAAACATTTGCTTTCTACTTAAGCCCTTGTTATCAGCTCCACATTTTCCCCTCCTTCCCCACACCCTCTTCTTTCATGAACACTCGATAATTTATAAATTATGTCATATCTCATCTCCCTTCACCCACCTGCCTGTTTTCTGTCACCCAGGGAGAAGGTCATATGTAGATTCTTATCATTGGTACCCCTTTTCTACCCCATCTTCCCTCCACCCTCCAGTATCGCCCCTTTCACGTCTGGTCCTTAAAGGATTATCTGTTCTGGATTTCCTGTGTTTCCAGTTCCTATCTGTACCAGTGTACATCCTCTGGTCTAGCCAGATTTGTAAGGTAGAATTGGGATCATGATAGTGAGGCGGTGGGGGGTGGGGGTGGGAATGGGAGGAAGCATTTAAGAAATAGAGGAAAGTTGTATGTTTTATCATTCCTACATTGCACCCTCCCTGCTACCCTTCTGTAAGGGGATGTCCCGTTATCTACAGATGGGGTTTGGGTCCCCAATCTGCACTTCTCCTTATTTACAATGATATGATTTTTTTTTGTTCTTTGATGCCTGGTACTGGATTCCTTCGACACATTATGGTCACACAGGTTGGTGTGCTTCTTCCCTGTAGTCTTTGTTGCTTCTAAGCTCGATGGTCACTTGTTTACTTTCAAGTCTTTAAGACTCCAGATGCTCTACCTTTTGATAGTGGTGCAACATCAGCTTTCTTCACCACATTTAGTTATGTACTCATTTTGTCTTCAGGGATTAGGAAGGTGAGAATCATGGAATGCCAATTTAATAGAAGAAAGTGTTCTTGCATTGAGGAAGTGCTTGAGTGGATACTCAATGGCTTAGAGACCCTTCTATTCATTCCTCTTACAGGAAAACAATTGGGACAAGGCAGTACGGTGGGAAAAACTAGCATCATAATGGTGTTGTGCTGGAGGATTCTTTCCTTTCAGAGTATATACAGCACTCGTGGGCCCCACAAAAGAAACTCTCAGGCTCCAGTAGAAACCTTCTAATCTGCCCAGGCCAACTGTGGTGTGGAGCAGACCTTCCCTGCAAGGCTCTAGTCTCTGCCAGCCCTTATGTATTTGTGATTAGCAGCTTTGCTTTGGACCCAAGATCCAGTTCTCAGTCCAGATTGAAACGTCCCAGATGGGCAACAATACTGAATCTTACTGCACAATATTCCTCTCTTTTCTTGTTTACCCATCACAATTTCTTTAGTTGCCTTATCTCTACAGACTAAGCTTCCAAATCTGCCTGTGATTCTGATGAAATTGACACCCATCCTCTTTCCAGGCTGTCATCTTTCCCTTCGACTCTAGTAAGAATTTCTCTCCAATTTACATTGGCTCCACCAATCCAACAATGCACTGTAGAGTAATAACATTGCCTCAACCCTAATCTCCACCAGCCTGCCTGCACTGCCATCCACTCCACCAAAACATTCAGTCTTTTTGCTTCACTAAAGCCAACTCTCAGTCTTCATTTCCACTCAGGGGAATAAGAATGCAGAAGTATAGCACATCACTCAATAATTTTTTTGCACATTTGACATTCCCATGCTATATCAATAGTGTTATCGTGTGAGCATAAATCCAACTGTTTTAGAAACACCAGGTGCTTTATTGCTTGTCTAGTCACTATTTCCTGTTTTAGATTAATTACCATGGTATATAGCATTGGGAATTGGAACTCACTGATGACACCTCAGACTCATTTGCTTTACTGGGAATTGAAATCCCTATGGATAGCAAATGTTCTATAAACCTGTGTCTGCTCTAAGCATCAGGTTCATGTCTGGAGCATTCAGTTTTGGAACAGGGTTAAAGTGAATCATAGTGTGTTAGTCTTGGTAGACTAGAGGAACAAATTTCAAAGACATGCATATGGATATAAGGAAAGGGTTTATATACAAAAGGAATGGGACATGGAGAAAGCATCCCAGCCCAGTCCAGTTCAAAGTCACAAGTCCAATATTAACCCATATGCCCAAAATCTGTCTATAAACTCTCCTTCCAACTCATGATGTCACAGGTCAGTGGGTGCAGAATCCCAGCACTGGCAGGGGTCTCCACATGGCTCCTCGCTTCCAGGGCTCAGGGTCCATCAACAGCAGCCGCTCCAGCTTCAGAGGTCTGGCTCCATCAGGGCAAAGCCCTGTGACCTCTCCTCGGGCTCCTCCAGCTTCTCAGATGCTGCCCTCTTGTCTTGTCCATGATTCATCATCTCTGAGACTAACTCCCAACAACTGGGAGATAGCTTCTCATCTTCATGAGGGAAATATCGTGAGATTTCCCAGAAGTCTCAGGAGAGAACCATGCCCACATAGAGGCCTCATTGGCTAATCAATGGCTATCTCCAGATTATCAAGCTAGACTCCACCCCTACATCTCAATCATAAAATAAACATAAGCTCATGACCACCACACATAGTCGATGCTGGGGGAGCTTAGACCTGAGAACCGTGTTCCTGTCAATCTATTATTGTTTTTATAAGATGTCACGGAGTAAATTCTGACTCATAACAATGCTAAGTACATCAGAATGAAACACTGCTTGGTCCTGAACTATCCTCATGATTGTTCTTATGTTTGAACCCATTTGTAGTAGTTAGATAATTTTATATCAACTTAATGATGCATAAAATATAGGGTGGAATCTGATTTGTCAATCAGGTTCATCTGGGGTTGTCCTCTTTGGAAGTGTGGTCTTCCTATAAAGAGCACCTTGGGGGGCTGAGCCCCACTGGCGTAGTGGTTGTGCACGGGACTGCGGCCCACTTAGTTGGAGATTCAATTCCAGTTCCACGGAGCAAAGGCTGGGCCTCCTACTCCCACCACCAGAGGGCAGTGATGGCCCCTAAACAAAACAAACAAAAAAATAAAGAGCACCTTGGGAACCTCCCCTTCTCTCTCTACATTTACTTTCTTGATTACTGGCCACCCTAAGAGCACTGGTGCCCTGTCATGTTTCCACCAACCTTGGTTCCACATGACTCGGCACCCACTGGCCTGTGATCTTCCTGCATTCTGCATCATTGCACGTGACTTCCTGAATCTGAAGAGAGACTCATGGAATAGTATTTGATTTGAAGACTTGAGTTGGGCTGAGCTGGGACACTTTATTGATATATAATTATTTCATGATGCCAAGCTCTTTCCTATACATATTTGGGTAGTACTGGATTTGTGCCCTTAGATAACCTGGCCCAACACACCATTGTTGTAGCAATTTTCTTAATCCATCTTGTTGAGCGCCTTCTTTTTTTGTTGCTGCTTTTCTGATGTCCCTCTCTGGGACTAGTCTCCTTGCCAACATGTCCAAATTATGTGAGATGAAGTCTCACTGTCCTTGCCTCTAAGGAGCATTCTCACTGTACTTTTTCCAAGTCAATATTCTTCATCAGAACCATGGTACAAATGCCCCAATTCCTCTTTAATCTTTATTAATCAATGTCTGACTTTCACATGCATGTAAGATGATGGAAAATACCGTGGATTGGGTCAAACACACCTTATTCCTCAAATTCACATCCTTGCATTCCAATACTTTCTTTAGTTATTTTTTTTCACTTCATCATTTATTTATGTGTTTAAGCGCTTGCAATTAGGTTTTTACAAGCTATTGAACACAGAGATTATTTCTTCCTCATAATTATAATGATACACATCTCCAACTGGCTTTTCAACCATTTAAAGAGACCTTGCACATTCAATTCACCCAGCGCAAAGTATCATTTGATCTCCTCACTGCATTTTCCAGGATCCATAATCCATTAATTATGGATCCATGCCAGACTAAAGTCTTGAAAGCTTCAACCTTCTCACCATGTGTCATGATATTGTCTTTTGGTACAATGGTGAGGGTTTTTATTTCCTTTACATTGAGTTGTGATCCATACTGAAGGCTGTAATCCTTGATCTTCATCAGCAAAGGCTTCAAATCCTTCTCACTTTCAGAAAGCAAAGTTGTGTCATCTGCATATCTCAGCCGGTTCATGTCTTCCTCTGATGCTGATGCCACATTATTCTTCATAAGCACAAGGAAGTGTTCTGGAATTCCGTTCTTCTCAAGATTGTCTACAGTTTGTTATGATCCACACGGTTGAATGCCTTGGCATAATCAATAAAGCACAAGCACAAAAGTGACAAGATTATATCCAAAATTTAGAGACATCATAGGGGGCATGGGAAAAGGGATCATTAAATGAAACCAGAGCAGCGGCTTATGAAAAACTTCAGTGGCCCAAGTAAAAATGAGAGAGCAATTTTGTGGTCTAGAGGAGCTGGCAGTGGGGACAGCGAGGAGGTAATAGGAGAGAGAGGTGAAGGAAGGAACTGCAGCAAGACATGGTCCATTCAAGCGCTTTGGTGTGGAAAATGGACATAAGCAGGCCTGACAAAAATATAGGAAGTTAAGTTTTTATTAGCAAGAGATGGTTTTGGAAACTCTAGATAATATTCAGGAGATGATTTATTTTATTTATTTATTGAACACTTGGGATATAATGTAATACTTTAGGTGGAAGTATCAATCACAAACAAGTCAAAATTCTTATCTGTAGGGAACTTATCTTTTAGCTGGGAGGGAAAATGTAAATAACAAATATTCTGGTACTCAGTGGATTTTCTAATAGGTCAACAAATACTATGTAAAACAAACATTATAAGTATACTGAGGATTGAGTTATGTGGTGAAAGAAGTATTTTTAAAATCAGGATGAACAAGATTAACCTTATCAGGAAGGTAATATTTAAGCAATGTCTAAATGGGAGGATACAAGTGAGCCTTGAAGCTATGAAGAACATTTTAAATAGTGAACATAGACTCTGCAAAGGCCCAGAAGAAAGATGCTTGGTGCCCTCAAGGAGCACTTAGAGAACTAGTTTAGCTAGAATAAAATCACAAAGTGAGAGGGGGAGAGGAAAGGATGACAGGAAGGAAAAAGGTGCCCAGATCATGGAGGGTCTTGTAGGCCACAATAAAATTGCCTTGTAATCCACTTTGGGAATGCTTAGGGGGTTTAGACTCTAAACTTTTGAGCAAAGAATGACAGAATCTGATTTAATGTTGAACAGTCTATCCTCATTGCTGGAGGGAAGGCCAAGTGGAAGCAGGGAGACCAATGAGAAGCCAACTCCAGGTTAAGAGCACTGCTGACTCAGATACAGGGCTGGTGGTGGTGGTCGGAATTTGCACATAGTTAGAAAGAATTGCTGTGGAAAAACAGGGATGTTTGGGTGCCATGGAGGTGGACCCATAAAGTTCCTATTCAAAGCTAGGGAAGGTTTTGGACTTGTCAGTGTATATCTGGTAAACAGAACAATAAAATTAGACTAATCAGGGTGAATTCATAAGAGGCAAAAATGAGACAGAGGAAACTAAGTGTAATGACCTCCTCATTAGGTGTAATTGATGCCATGGGCTGAGCATCTAGGGAGAAATGCTGAGAAGTCCATCTCATGTCATCACAAAAATGAATTCCAAATGGATTTAAGACACCAAGTATTAAACTCCAAGCTGAATCGAACCCAAAAGTCTATTGACACAGGAATCAATAAGCAATATCAAGTGTTGGCAAGAATTTAGAACAACTGGTACTTCTATATGCTTCTGGGATGGATTTAAAATTGTATAGCAACTTTAGACAAGCCAAGTATATATTAGACCTCTGCTCAGCAATAAGACCAACCTGCTGATACAACATTGTGGATAAATCTTATCAGCATTATACTGAAGTAAAGTTTGGGTATAAAAGAGTAAACAATACTTATGCTTAAGTAAAAAATCTATTTAAACAAACTCCAGGATAGAATCTGCAGTGTCAAAAGGCAGATGACTGCAAAAAGTTGCAGTGAAATTGTGAGTGATTGCAAGGGGGCTGAGCAAACTATTCAGAGAGGGGAAATATCGAATATCTTGATAGTGATGGTAGTCACACAAGTGTCAACAGTGATTGATCTGTACACTGCAATCGAATGTATTTTGTTGTATTTAAATAATATTTTAATTTTGCATTAGTCCGGGTAGTCTAGAGGAACAAATTTCATAGACACACATATAGATATAGGGAAAAGGTTTATATAGAAGAGGAACAGGACATTGAACCCAGTCCAGTCCAGTTCAAAGTCATAAGTCTGATATGAACCCATATGCCCGAAATCAGTCTATAAAGTCTCCTTCCGACTCATAGGTCACAGGTCAGTGGGTGCAGAATCCCAGCACTGGCAGGGGTCTCTACAAGGCTCCTCGCTTCCAGGGCTCAGGGTCCATAACAGCAGAAGCAACTCATCGCTGGCAGGTCTCCACCTGGCCTCTCCAGCTTCAGAGGTCTGGCTCCATCAGGGCAAAGCCGTGTGGTCTCTCTGCCGGCTCCTCCAGCTTCTCGGACGCTGCTATCTTGTCTTGTCCATGATTCATCATCTCTGAGACTAACTCCTAACAACTGGGGAAGATAGCTTCTCATCTTCATAAGGGAAATATTGCAAGATTTCCTAGAAGTCTCAAGAGAAAGCCATGCCCACATAGAGGCCTCATTGGCTACTCAGTGGCTATTTCCAGATTAACAGGCTAGACTCCACCCCTACATCTCAATCATAAAGTTAACATAAGCACATGGCTGCCACAAATTTCAAGCTTTACAAACACATCACTGAACAAGAAGAAAGACAGAGGAGGATGAGGTAGACTCCACAGTATCTTCAAAACTAAACTTAGTCTCTCTTCAATATGCTAATATAGCATATTTCATCCATTCATAAAAGAATTCCTAAAATACGATGTATTTCAATGATAGAAAAGACCAGGAAAGCTTCAATGACTTAAACAACAAAAAGGTCAGGTGTACTATAGATATTCCTGCTACTTGTGTCTGTAAGTTTTCAGAGCATTACAAGTGAAGCTGATGTACTGTTTCATTCCCATTTCTATAAAATAAATATGGCCACTAGTAATCTATTTAAAACCATATTTTACTTCTAGCAACATTTGAGAATGACCCAAATCATGTTACATAATGAGATAACAATTCACCACACAAGTTATTTTATGAGTAATAAAGCCAAATTAATAGGGAAAAATTTGTGCAAAAGGCCAGGTCTGTGCCTCCAGTCCTGAAATGCTAGACTATCCCTTCCGTCTGTTTGCCTCTACTCCTGGGTTGTGGGGGCAGCATGGGGACCAGCCATCCTGTGTGCCAGGTGCTCTGTTTGTTATCCCAGGAGGTCCTTGGGCACTGTGGCATTGTGTTCATTCCCTAGGTGAGCAGGCAGGGTCTGTGGTGAGTGCCTTGGCCATGTGCCTTTATGGAGTTCTGGCTGCAGTGGCCAAGCACATCCTGGCCCATCAGGTTCTTGCTCAGGGTAATGCCACCCTGAGGCCTCTACCAGGCCTCGTTTCTCTTCCTTGAAGGCTACGCCTTTCATCTGCACCACAGATGTAGACAGATAATGCCTTTTGAGAACCTATTTTTTATGATAGAAGATGAATACACATGTGGCGCTTTTGAGATATCAATTCCTTATGTTCACATTCTGAAATCTGGTGACAGTTGCTGGATGTCCCAAAGGAATTTGTTTCTTGATCTGTCAAGGTTTGAAAGTTAAAATTCTTGCTGGGAATTTGTCCAGGCCCATTGGTTCTTCTGCAGTGGAATTCTTTCACTTTTTCCCTTTTCTGAAATGAAGTTGCTGAAATAGATGACACTTAGCAGCTTGGTTCAGCTTTCTTGTTCCTTGAAGTGTTTCCTTGTTAGTGGAGTGTTGTTGGATACTACACAGGCTGTGAGATATGGGTATGGGTTGTTTCAGGATAAGCCCTCTGCCCACATTTTCCTTTGCAATTTTTTTACTGCCCCTGAAGTTTTGACATTTTATATCTTACTAGATTTAGCATAAGACCTATGGTGAAACAGTAGTAAAGTGCTTGAGTTATAAGTTCTAATCCACTTAAAGTTTGGAGGAGAGCTGGTGATCTTGGTAAAGATTATCTAGAAAACCTTCTGGGACAATTGTGCTCTGTCAGGATTGTTATGTGTCAGAATCGACTCAGTGGCAACTAAAGTCAAGATTCAGTTTTGTCATTCCATGGTGTGAAATTACCAGTTCAACTCAACAATGTGTATTGAATAACAAATGGAAGTATTGCATTGGGTGACAGTTGGGTCTGGGATCTCCATGCATGCAGATTTCTTTTTTTTTCCCTGCAAGCAAGTTGCAGTTGACTTATATGAAAAGGAGGAAAAAGACAAACTTTAACTTTTGTATCTTTATATAATTTTCTTCTCTAAATGACATTTATAGTTTTGTTGCTATACATTTAACTAATGCATGAACTTAAAACTAAAAATGAACGAACTTATGAAAAATTGTTTTAAAAGTAGAAAGCACTAAGTGGGTTTTAGTTATACTCACTGGCAGGAACCAACTGCTAAAATGATGGCTGCCCAAGAGCCCTGCTTTCCACAGAGACTGTGCGATTTGACAGTCTCTCTAGCTGCTTATTACAATCTCTCCACACCTTCCCCAGCATTTATTGATTTACTTTTCTATCAATGCCAGTCTGTTGTTTTTGTTGCTGTTAGGTGCTACGGAGTCAGTTCCCACCCATGACAACCTGATGCCCCACAGCAAGAAGCACTGGGTGGTCTTGTGCCATCCTCCCGACTGTTCCTGGGCTTCAACCCATTGTTGCAGCCACTGGGTCAGTCCTTCTCTTTGAGCACCTTCTTTTTGTCACAGCACCTCGACTTTACCAAGCATGATGTCATTCTCCAGGGAATGGTCTCTCCTGATAACATGTCCAATGTGGTTAAGATGAAATCTTGTCATGCTTACCTTTAAGGAGCTCTCTGGCTGTACTTCTTCTAAGACAGGCCTGTTTGTCCCTTTGGCAGTCCATAGTGTTTTCAATATTCTTCTCCAGAACCATAATTTATGTATATGAATTATCCTGTCTTCCTTATTCAATGTTCAAATTTCACATGCATAGCAGATGATTGAAAATACCGAGGCTTGGGTCAGGTGTACCTCAGTCCTTGCTTTTCAGTACTTTAAAGTGCAGCAGATTTACCTAATACAACTGGTCTCTTGTTTGTTGATTCCGGGAGCATTCTTGTAGATCCAAACAAGACAAAAATCTCTCAAAGCTACAAACTTTTCTCCATTTATCATGATGTTACTTATTGGTCGAGTTGTGAGAATTTTGGTCTTTTTAACATTGAATCATAATCCATACTGAAGGCTGCAATCTTTGATCTTAATCAGCAAGGGCATCAAATACTCTTTGATTTCAACAAGCCAGGTTGTATCATCTGAACATTCCAGGTTGCTAATAAGTCTTCCTTCAATCCTGATGCCACATTCTTCTTCAAGTAATCTAGCTTCTCTGATAATTTGTTCAGCATATGGACAAAACAAGTATGGCGAGAGCATACAGCCCTGTCGCAAATATTTACTTATTTTAAACCACACAGCATTCCCTTGTTCTGTTTGCACAACTATCTTTTGATTCATGTGCAAGCTCCACATGAGCAGGAGGAAGTGTTCCGGAATCCCCATTCTTTTCAAGGTTATCCACAGTATAGTTAGTGTTTCAGTGTAAAATATAGAGCAAAATGAAAGAGAAAGAAAAAATGATCAGGGCTGAGCCCTGGTGGCGTAGTGGTTGTGCGCGGGACTGCGGCCCACTGGGATGGAGGTTCAATTCCAGCAGTGGGGCTGGGCCTCCTACTCCCACCACCGGAGAGCAGTGATGCCCCCCCCCAAAAAAAAAGAAAAAATGGTTACTGTTAGCAAATTTTGGACATAGACTTAATTTTTCGTGCATTTCCTTCCATTGTGCTTTCTTCTATATGTTTTTAATAGTTGTCATCAATTCATAATACATTGTCAACTTAAAAAATATAAACAGTAGATCTGTATGTAATGAAAGTACAATTAAAGTTAGCTTTTTGGTTATGTGAAATTCTAACAAGCTTTATCACAATTTACTTAGGTAAAGATTGTTGCTGAACATTTGAGACTTTTATAATTTTCACTATTATAGATTATATTGAATATTTTATGCATTTAGAGTTCTCTCCACTTAATGTTGCATTTTAAATATCTTTGCAACATAACCATATTGCTTATCTTGAGGATTATGTTTAACTAGTATCAAACACTATGATTGACTACTTTGGCTAATCTAAGCAGTTTTTTATAAAAATGAGGGTGAGTCAAATGTATGCTGTAACATCATAGAAAACTTCATTAAGCAAAAATACTAAAACATGCAGCCATTTATCAACATTCTCCATATAGCTCTATACCTTTTTGAAAATAGTGCTTTTATCCCTATAACCCTTCCCTGAAGAATCCTTCCCTCTTCAATTGACACCACCTCAAGACCACAGTTTCAGTGTCCTTAAGGGCCTTCAGTTATGTTTCTCTTAGATGTTCTTTGAGTTTGGAGTATTGTACTGGGCACGATCAATCCACATCACTTATTAATAACTAAAGCCTTTATTAATAGCTGGTTCAAGAAGGTCTACCACTCTGAAAGGTGCTCCTAACTCAGGGCAAGGAAAGTACAGGCTTTTTGTAGTTCAAAGTAGCAGGCTGGCTTAAGGGAGGGATGTTTAAGCAGTTGCATTCTTATCAGGCTGGTGGGTTATGGGGGCTTGGGGGAAGGGAGCAATGGAGACCAGCACAGCTGCTGGTAATAATTCAAAATCTAGCAGGATAGTTTACATTTCTTGCTAATTGGGAAGGTCCAAAGGCATCTCCAACGAGTCAAGGTTTGTCAGTCCAGGGAGGGGAATGAGTGTGTAGAGACAGCTAGCTACTAGCAGAGAGTCGAAGACATTTTAAAAACAAGATGGAGTTCTTTATGCTAAGCTGGTTTACTCTGGGTAAACCAGTAAACCAAAGCTGGTTTGCCTGTGTTCACAAAGAAATCTGAAGAGTCAAGATCAGGATTTTAAGGTAGATAAGTAACATTTTCTGGGGAAAGTCTTTGCTGCCACAAAGAATGAACAAGTATGTTGTCATGATGGAAAGAATACCTCCAGACAACTTTCTTGGACTCTTTTTCCTCACTAATGCAATGTTCATTTATTAATTCTTCTTCATAATAAGCCTCTGTGATCATTCTGGGACTTTTGAGAAAATACACCAAGACTGCCTCTATGGAATCCTCAAAAATATAGTTAAGACTGTATGAGAAAAACATTCTACTTTTAAGTTAGCTGTTCTAGGAATTCCTCTCAGAAGACACAACTTTGATTGGACCTCGCTCTCCGGATCATATTGGTCAATCCAAGACTTATCACCAGTTATGATTCACTCCAGAAAATTGTCTTTATTAACTTCAATCTTGCTAACAAGGCATATAGAAAGTTCAGCTCCTTGAGCGAGTTGTTTTTTAAGCAACACTTGAGGCATGCATCTAGGCAAAAGTTTGCTGAGGCCAAGTGTTTATTTAAAATGGGAAATGCTGAGCCATGTGAGAATCCAGTTTTGTAACTCTATGTTCTTCTTCCACTAGTTTCTGGAATTCTACCATATTTTTTCATCTGTTGAGCTTGATAGTATTCCCTCTCTTGGTTTATCTTTAAGGTTTTCCAGGTTTCTTTAGCATAGTCATCCATCATTCTTTTACAGAAAAATGGAAGGAAGGAGATGAGCCAGTCAGGGTGCAGTGTAGCAATGATGAAACATACGACTTTTCTCTAGTTCCTATGTAATTTTCCCCCTATCATGATCCCAATTCTACCTTACAAATCTGCTTAGACCAGAGAATGTACACTGGTACAGATAGAAACCAGAAACATAGGAAATCCAGGACAGATGATCCCTTCAGGACCAATGCTGAGAGTGGTGATACTGGGTGGAGAGTGGCGTAGAAAGAGGAAACTTATTACAGGATCTACAAATAGTCTTCTCTAAACAACTGGATGGAAAACAGAAAAGTGGGTGAAGGAAGACTTCGGATAGTGTAAGATATGACAAAATGATAAAAATTTATGAATTACCAAGGATTCATGAGGGATCGGGGAGTTGGGATGGAGGGGAAAATGTGGAACTAAAAGAGCTTAAGTAGAAAGCAAATATTTTGAGAATGATGAGGATAACAAATATACAAATGTGTTTGATACAATTGGATTGTGTCAATTGTATGAGTTGTGATGAGTTGTATGAAGCCCCAATAAAATGATTTTTAAAAAGTTGATCCATCAAAAAAGCTTCTTGAATGTGGGACAGAATTCCTGAAGCTTGTTGCAACTCTTCAATGATTTGGGAAGATGTTATTTGAGTTTTGTTATAAATTTCATATTAGCCTTGATCTCAGCATAATTTTTTCACCTGGCATACAAGGTGTTGACTTGCTGTTATTATTTTGCTTTTTTATGAAGGGACCCTAATGAATTCCAGACAAGTATAATACTGAAAGAATGGGTTTGCAGCCATCACCAATCACAGAGACATTTAAAAACACATTTGGTTTAGAATAAACTTGTGCATGTATGAACTGGAAATTTAATAGCAGTATGTTTTTTTTTAACTTGCCCTATGATATATATTAGTTACATAATCTGTGGCAGTTACATAATCTGGTGTCAATTTGGGACGAGGGGAGTAAGAGTGAAGGGGTGGAGTTTAGCCTGTCAATTGGACTATAGCCTATGAGGCCTCTGTGTGGAAGGCTTTCTCCTGAGAGTTCTGGGAACTCCTGTATTATACTCCTTGGAGCGGGAGACACACTCATTTTTTGAGAGAGGCTCCCCTAACAAGAAACATGGTGCTACACTCAGAGAGCTGGAGAAGCCACAGGAACCTACACTGATACAACAAGACCTTTAGTGCTGAGATACTTTACAGTGCCACTGGATCCAGAAGACTTCCAACCCACTGGCCTGTGATCCTCCTGCATTTGGTATCATTGCATGTATTTTATGAGTCTGAAGAGAACTTTATAGATTGATATTGGACATGTGGACTAATATTGGATTTATGGACTTGATCTGTACTGGGTTGGGACATTTCCTCAATAGTCAATTGCTCTTGCATATAAACCTATTTCTTATATGACATAGTGTTGTGATGGGTAGGTTTGTTATGCCAACATGGCCACAGAAGATTGGTAGGTCTGTTGTGACAGCACAACAAATGAGCACACTGGATGAATTGAAGGGCAGAGATAGGAAGGGCTCGGTGAGTCCCGCCCTCTCTCTTGCTTTTGGATCGTCGGACCAGCTACCTGCTTTGTATGTCCTATGCCTCGACTCCAAGCAACACTACCCATGGGACATCTAATTGTGGACTGTGGAGCTGTGATGTGGCAGTCATGTGCTTGTGTTAATTTTATAATTGAAATGTAGGGGTGGATTCTGGCCTGTTAATCAGGAGAAAGCCATTGAGTAGCTGATGAGGCCTCTGTGTGGGCATGGCTTTCACCTGAGACTCCTGGGAAATCTCGCGGCATTTCCCTCATGAAGATGAGAAGCTATCTTCCCCAGTTGTTGGGAGTTAGTTTCAGAGACGATTAATCATGGACAAGACAAGCTGGCAACATTCGGGAAGCTGGAGGAGCCAGCGGAGAGACCACTTGGCTTTGCCCTGATGAAGACAGACCTCTGAAGCTGGAGTGGCATGCTGTTGATAGACCTGAGCCCTGGAAGCGAGGAACCATGGGGAGACCCCTGCCCGTGCCAGAATTCTGCACCCATTGACCTGAGTCGGAAGCAGACATTATAGACTGATTGCAGGCATATGGGTTAATATTGGACTTATGACTTTGCACTGGACTGGATTGGGATTCCTTCTTAGTGTCACATTTCTTTTGTATGTAAACCCTTTCCTTATAACCATATGCGTGCCCTTGAATTTGTTCCTCTAGTCTACCCAGACTAACACATGTGTATTCAGGTTCTTTCAAGCCCTACTTCGCCATGCTCCTGGGATATACATCTCGTGAGCTGGGGACTGTTGGACTCTGTCATCTGACTGATGTTGGTGACCTGCTTTGCTTTTTGGTGCCTGTGACCAGATAGCCTGAATTGCTCTACAGAGGAGTACTCAAGCAGCCCTCAAGATTTGAAGGACTGCCAGTCTTCTGGCCATCTCACGCAAGTGAGTGACACCGAGCAATTTGTACTGCTGTATATATTAGTTAACTATTTTTTTCATATTTTATATACCCAGCTCTCTATATAAATATATAAAGAGAATTACCAGTGTCATGGTTTTATTTCTCAAGAGAACCCTCTCTGACACAAGTGTCTATGAATTTATTTCTCTAGTCTCCCCAGATTACACAAAGACATTATACAAAAATATAAACAAAATCTGCAGACTTAATAAAGAAAAGTATCAAAGTTTTTACTGTCCTTCCTGTGCAGATTTACTAAAAGTGAACCAACCCAAAGAAGTGATGAGGGAAAAATACTTAAAAAAATTCCTAATAGTTGTTGATTGAATATTAGAGTTGCAAATATATTTAGGAAATAATGAATCTATCCAATGAATATCAAAGATCATTAAGATCATTTGGTGTGGTGGGGGAAGGGGGAGAGGAAGGGATGATGTTTGGAGAATGATGAGGGCAGCAGGCATGTGAAGGTGCTTGGGACAGTATATGTATGTATGTATTGTGATAAGCAATGTACGAGCCCCCAATAAAATGATTAAAAAAGATCATTTGGTGAAATGCTGGTGGGAAAAGTTTCATGGATGAAGAATGTTGATAATATTTGAATTAAAGGATCAAGCTCAAAAGCACAGAGAGACAATAAAACCTGTGCTTAGCAATGCAATTAAATACAACAAGGAGTCACCAGTGAATTGCCTTTATCCATTTGAAATTGCTGCTGATAAAAACTATGATGCTAGTTGTGGCACTCACCTAATCTGGTGTCAATTTGAGGCTTAAGAGTGTAGGGGTAGAGTGTAGTCTGTCAATCTAGAGAGAGCCAATGAGAGCTCTGTGTGTGATGGCCTTCTCCTGAGAATTCTGGGAAATGTGGTAATTTATTCTTGGAGGCAGAGACACTATCTCTCTCAGTTCACTTCCTGTAGACTTTCTACTAACAATATTCTACCTTATACTGACAAGACACAGGCTGAATCCCTGTGCAACATCCCGGAGGAGAAGCCTTAAGGACCTCCCTTGATGGAACCAGACCTCTGAAGCTGGAGGAGCCCCTTGGAGACCCTTGCCAGTGCTGAGATGTTTACAGTGCCACTGAATCCAAAGGCATTCTACCCATCTGGCTTGTGATCATTTTGCATTTGACGTCATTGCATGTGTTTCATGAGTCTGAAGAAGATTTTGTAGACTGGTATCGGACATATGGGCTAATATTAGACTTATGACCTTGGACTGGACTGGGTTGGGATGTTTTCTTAATGTACAGTTGTTCTTGTATAGAAAACTCTTTCTTAAACACTTAAGAGTTTCGATGGATTTGTTTCTCTAGTCTACCCAGACTAACACACTGGTGTGGGTTCTAAAGAAAGTGTGGTATAGAACAACAAGTTAAATAACATCAATTAATTGCAATAAATCAAGCGTAGGATATAAGAATTTTTTGAATAAATAAGCTTGTTTCTTAAGCAAATAAAAACAGGAAATAAGTTACTTAAGAAATGTTTAACACACATAAACAAAACACTACAATTGTTTAGATTGTATTTAAACACACCAAACTAGATTGAAATACACCAAACTTCTTCAAAACTATGGGACATGTTTGAACACTAACCTCACATTTGATATTTTTATGTGCATTTATGATTAAACAATTTTGATTAACTTATTTTTTAAAGTCTTTCATTAAAAAATACCCACTGAAATATTTGTAAATAAAGTAATAATACTTGGAATTTGAAGTAATTATTTTAGTAGAATAGAGGGAGAGATGGAAGGTTCAATGTGTTGATAACTATATATTAAAAAATGAGTGGTGACCATGAAGAAGGTATTGTTTATTTCTCCACAGGAAAGGGAGAGAGGGACTAAACTTGATCTCATCCCAGAATGCTAAGCCTTGAGGGCAACATACCAATAAGGAACCTCGAACTAACAGAGAGGATGAGGGCCCAACCCAAGCTGATTTATATTAACCCTTTCCCCAGAGGAATGTAATACAGAGGGCAGCGCTGAAGATACATCCCAGGGAGAGTGGCGGGTCTGTTCAGACAACATGGGAGCAAACTCTGAGGGAAAGAAAGAGAGAGAAGACCTCATCATCAAGTCCGAGGGTGACATCTTTGTTCAGAGCAGGGCCGGTCCCATGATGACACAGGAGACACCAGGTTCCCTCACTGACCCACAACCCCAAGGGGGTCAGCACTGGAGACAGAGTAAAAAGTGTGCCCAGTCTGCTTGCCTCACATCTGAAAGAAACACGAAGGGAGTGCAACAGGGCAGTGAGGGGAGCAAAGTATCAAAGTCCTCAAGGAATTCCCAAAATAGATTTCTGACTTGGGGGGCAGGGCTTGTCGGCACCTCAACAGACCCAATTGGAAAACATTAATGAGGGTCAGCAGACAGACATAGAACTGTTTATAGACTCTCCCCCCTTTTCCTTTCTTTTCTTTTTCTATCTAAGATAGGCAGGATAAATAATCCTGAAGTGTAAACAATGGGACTGGCAGTTTTGGGGGACATGGAAGAGGAAGAGGTTGGGAGTGGGAGCATGGAACCAATAAACTCTGAGACAAAGGAACAGTAAGGGAGAATGGAGGACTAGGAGGGCGGAGAATGTCTGGTAGGGTTTTATTGAGTGCAACGTATCTGAGAGGAATTACTGAGAGCTGAATGGAGGGTGAGCATCAAAGTGGGACAGGAGAAAAGTGAAAGGAAAAGGAGGAAAGAACTAGGAGACAAAAGCTATTTATAGAGGTATAGCTTTGGGCATCTATATATGTAAATATATGAATTTATAATGATAAGGATAGACGTCAATGTATATATATATACATTAAGTATAAAGATAGCATATAGGCTTTGAAACTCTACCCAAGATTTCCCTGAACATAAGGAAACTTTGTTTGAATAACCCAGCCCTCTAGAATACACACCTTTCAGGCATGATCACTGATGACAAAATGAGTGCATAAGCAAATGTGTTGAAGGCTGATGGTTCCTGGCTATCAAAAGACATAGTGTCTGGAGTCTTAAAGGTTTGAAATTAAGCAGCCATCTAACAGGATAGCAACAAAACTCACATGGAAGAAGCACACTAGCCTTTGTGATCATGAGGTGATGATGGGCTCAGGTATCATGCATGAAAAAGACCAAAACAAGTAATTATATTGGTGTGAACAAGGTGGGGGGATGTCATAGTGGAGACCCAAAGTCCGTCTATAGACAATTGTACACCCCTTCATAGAAGGGTTACAAGGAAGGGATGATTCAGTCAGGATGCAGTGTAACACCTATGAAACTAACAACATTCTCCAGTACTTGAATGCTTCCTTCCTCCCACTATTCTGACCCAGTTCTACCTTACAAATATGACTACCTTACAAATATGCACATTGGCACAGGTAAGAGCTCTTGACACATGAAATACAGGACAGTAGTGAGAGGAAGTGGGTGGGGGGGAGGAGGAGAAAGGAGGAACTGATCACAAGGTTGGATATATAAATCGCCACCCCCTCCCCCACCAGGGGGACAAGTAATAGAAATGTGGGTAGAAAGAGAAATGGTCTGTGTAAGGTATGAAGGAACAATAATAATAATATATAATTGAATAAGGGTGCATGAAGGTGGGAGGGTGGGGGAAGGAGGGGAAAAGAGATGAGCTGATTCCAACTCAAGTAGAAAGTAGAAAGAAAATAGAAAGTAGAAAGAAAATATTTTTAAAAGATGATGCAACATATGCTCAAGTGTGCTTGATATAATTGAGTTATGGATTATTATAAAATGTGTAAAAGCCCCAGTAAAATGATTAATTACAAAAAAGAAAAAAATGAGTGGTGGATTACTGGTTCTTAAATTTGTCTTTTTGAGTTCCTATACTATTGTGGTAAAATGAAATTACTATATCCAGCATCTAACAAATTTTTAAGTCTCACTAAATGAATAGGGTAAAGAGGCATGATGGGCAGAGGCATGTCTGACCTCTTCCTTGTGGCATTTGGCTTTGAGCTGCTGTGGAGGTGGATGTTTCCCTTTCCTTACTGAAATCAAAGAAGGTCATATGTGACCCCCACACCATTTCCTCAAGTACAAAATTTCAATTATAAAGTGTTAACCTGTGATATGTTTATTACTCAAATGCTGGGAGTCATTTTATGTATTTATTTAATGTGTTTTTTTGGGGGGGTCATCACTGCCCTTTGATGGTCATAGGAGCTGCCCAGTGCTGCTCCTGAGAGCCGCTGCTGGATTTGAACTGCCAAGCCCGTGGGTCGCAGTCCCGCACTCAACTACACCACCAGGCTCAGCCCTTAAAGTGTTTTTGTGGCACTATACATATGCATTTTGAAACCTTTACTTTTCTTATACTGCTTAAAATATTTTATATATATTGCAATCTCTTTGTTCATTTCAAAGGCAGAGATTATAATTTTAAGAGACTTTTGTGTCTACAGAAGAAAATTACACAAATAAAGCAAGTTCTGTGTGCGGTATGCCCTTGCTCAAATAATTGGCCACTAATTTTAAGCTTCGATCAACTACTGACATGTCTCCTCTGGTGAGGAATCGCTGGTGATGCAGACAGTTTGCATTTGGTTATTCATCTGAAACATTGGCGTTTCCTGCCCACCCAGAGGTGCTGTTGAAGAAAGGTCTGAATTTTTGTTTCTGTAATGATTAAAACTAAGAAAGAGTCATGGAGCAGGCCTGTTCAGTAAAACACGAGATAGTCATGACATGGAGTCGACTTGACTTTTGGACTTAATATTATTATAATTAAGTGGTGCAATTAGGTGTAGGACTACTGGCACAGAAAAGCAGGCCATTTGAACTTAGCCAGAAGCATGTTGGGAGATGCATCATTGGAGTTCAGCTTTGAATGAAACACATGGACCTTCTTTGAGGGAAATTGACTGGACAGCGCAGGGGCTTACCTGTCAGTGATACCTGTGAGGTAGGACTTGGGGAAGGGCCCTGCTGTTCAGTCTTGCGAGTTTCTTGCGAGAACAGGCTGACCACTGTTCTCTTGCTTGTTTCAGTGGGTAGATTTGAGTTTTCCTTCACACAGAGGTTCCTGTTTTTACAGGTTTTAACGTATCATTTTTTAAGATCGAGGAATCTTGATTTCTATGTAAATCTCCAATTATAGCAAAGACAATATTGTCAGGTAATAAAACTTTTAAGGAATGATGTATGTACAGAAGTATATTCTGTATTATCTAAGTGGTGCATGAATTAACTCTGTAGCACTTTTGGTGAGCATTGAAGGCAGGACACATCAAATACGGAGAAAAGTGGATTGGCAGAATCTATAGTGCAGATGGGACTTCCAACCATGGGTGAATAGCCTGAGCCCAAGATGTCCTCTTATCCGTTAACCCTGCAGAGAATTTCCAGCACACTCTGGGGACACAGGGAATGTCCTCTATTGGCAGGACTATTCATCTGCTTTCTCTTTCTCTGCTTCCCTCCACTCGATTCTCTGGGTTTTAGTGATGAGAGGTGAAAGAGCAATAAAATTCTTTTAGATAAAATGTGAAACCACAGGCTATTGTTTCTAACTAGCCTCAGGACAAAACACTCTGTTAGAACAGAGGAACTTAATTAGTGAATTGGGCTTCCATTAAAACTTATGTGTAAAATCTATAGGCACCAGGCAAATGCAATTCTGTCTGATCTGTTGTTGCCCTGGGGCTGCTACAAAGGATTTGTCATTAGTAGGAGATACATTCTAGTGTCTTTCTTTAGCCATGGCTCAAACTCAAGAGATGTGTGTGTCAAGATAGCATCACCTCACTAGAGTTTTCAGTCTGCTGAACAAACAACGATAGGACTGTACCATATGAAGAAGAATGTGGCATCAGGTTTGGAGGATGGTTTATTAACAACCTGCGACATGCAGAAGACACAATCTTGCTTACTGAAATTAAAAGGACTTGAAACACTTGCTGATGAAGATCAAGAATTGCAACCCTCAATGTAGAGAAAATAGAAATTCTCACAAATGAACAAGTAGGTAACATCATGGTAAATGGAGGAAAGGCTGAAGTTGTTAAGGATTTCATCTGGCTTGCATCCTCAGTTGGTGGATGCAGAAGTCAAGAGATCAGACAAAGCACCTGCTGATGCAGATCAAGGATTAGCGAATACAAGATGGATATAACCCAGCGTAGAGAAAATCAGAATATTCACACATGGACCAATGAGTAGCATCATGATAAAGGGAGAAAAGATGGAAGCTGTTAATGATTTCATCGTGTTTGAATCCACAATCAATGCCCATGGAAGTAGCAGTCTTGAGATCAAACAATGCATTGCCGTGGGTAAATTTGATCCTGGCACCTGTTCAAAGTGTTGGAAAGCAAGGATATTCTTTTGAGGTCTAGGGTGACCTTGTCCTAAGTCATGGTATTTTCACTTGGTTCAAAGGCATGGGAAAGTTGGATAGCAAATAAGGAAGGCCAAAGAAGAACAGGTGCATTGAATTACGGAGATGGTAAAGAATATTGAAGGTACCCTGATCTGCCAAAGGAACAAATAAATCTTGTGTAGGAAGTACAGCCAGAAGGCTTCTTAGGAGCAAGGAATTCAACTCATGGACTTTGGATGTATTATCAGGATAGACCAATCAGTCCCTGCAAAAGGACATCATGCTTAGCAAAGCAGACAGCTGAGAAAAAGAGGAAGGCCTTCAACAAGATGGGTTGAACAGGGGCTGCAACAATAGGCTCAAACTTAAGAGCAATTGTGTGAATGGCACCAGGCCAGCAGTGTTTCATTCTGTTGTCCATAAGGTCTCTAGGAGTCAGAAAGGACGCAGTGGCACCGAGCAAGAACACTTTAGTCAGAGGGATACCCGGCCTCAAAGGCATACCTCTTTCTGATTGCTTAAGCTGATCCTATGGGGAGAATGAGGTTGCTAGTGCAGTACAGGCCTCTAAGGTCAGAGAAGGAATATGGCAATGTCACTGTGTGGCAGTGTATCTTATAGAGAGGCAGCAATAGAGTTACCAGTAGAGATGGGGGTCTGAAAGCTAGTGTTACAGACTGTGTTTATATTACATATGCAAAGATTAAGTGCTACCCCAGACCAGTAAAAGGAGGTAAGAAGAAAGCCTCTACTGCAAAGAGAGACCAGGCTGGAATAGAGAAGTCCTTCTGTCATCTTTTCCAGGAAGTACCAGGGATAACATAGGTTCGTTTGTTGTTTGTTGCTGTCTAGTTGACTCTGCTTCATGATAAGCCCATAGACAACAGATGAAATGTTGCCTGGCCCTGGGTCATCTTCATGATGCTATGCTCATCTACTGTTGCAATCCCTGCATATTCTGAGTGCCTTCCAACTTACAAGCTTCCTTTTCCAGAATGACATAGAACAATATTGCAATCCATAGGGTTGCCACTGACTGATTTTTAAAACTAGATCACTAGGCCTTTCTTCCTATTGTGCCTTAACCTGGAAGCTCGATTGAAACTTGTTTGTCATGAATATTTGAAATGCTCTCCTAGTATTTGACATAGCAGTGGTATAGCTTTAAGCAGTATAGTCACATGCAAATCAAAAAGTAGGACAAAAATGACATATCAGTGGCAATAAATATGATACACAACCCACCCATGTAATTCTGATGCTCAGTGACCCATTAGGACAGAGAAGAACTGCACCGTAGGGTTTGCATGGACCCGGTGACTCAGTCGATTAATTTTTGGGTCGTGAACTGCTGAGTTGGTTATTCAAACCCACCAACAGCTTCCATCAACACATCATTTCAGAAGCTCTAAGGAAAAATTCTACTCTTTTGCCCAGGACCACCTTGAATCAAAATCCACTTGATGACTATGGAGCTTTTGTTTTCCTTATAAAAATCCTTATGGAAGCATCTGTATCATCTTCCTACCACGGTATACGATGCAGTCCAACTGGATGTGGTTGTCACATTGGGTTACTTTGAGTTGATGTCACCTCAATGACCCCCTACAAAAGCTAAAGAACATGTGGCTCCTTTATAAGGATGCCCTAATATTCTTAATGAAATTTAAGCTTTAAGAACTTCAAAGTGTAGATGCTATGAAAATTTGGAAACATAGCTTGAAAGTTGAATTATTTATAGTTCCTTTGTACTTACTGAAATTCTTGAGTTTCAAAAAAATGCCTTAATTTCATTTTTCTGTTCCTGAAGTTGAAGGTGGAACTGAAATAGAAATTAAAAATTCATTTTCAAAATTCACAAAAGTATGTGAACATATGAGAAATTTAAATAATTTAACTTTCAAGTGATTTTCTGGTAGGCTTTTAGCATTTACACTTCTGATGTTATTAAAGCTTACAAACTGTGTTAAGACATTTGGGACAAGCTGTTATTATAGGCAATTCGAAAGACAGCTTTATGGCATTCATACATATTGCTCAGGTTTATTGAGCATGTATTACCTATTTGTGCTGAGTACTATTCTAAGCACTGGGACACAACAATAAACAAAATGAAGAACAAACAGAATTCCTATTCTTATTTTAAAAAATACAGTTTTCTAATAGTTCAACATAAAAAAAAATCAAGCCTATTGCCTCTGAATCAATGCTGATTCACGGATAGCCCTTATTTCAAATTTGCAATCAATCATTGCCTACAACTCTTTTAGAAGTTTTCTTAAAGATTGAAAAACTTTCATTTGGAGGTGATAGAATTTCTGAAAAGATATTGTTGCTATTTTTACATTAATGAGAGTGTAAAAGTCATAGGATAATTTAATTTGGATTCATATGGTTTTGATTCATTTTTTCCAGATATCTGTAGTAAACTGCCATGAAGTCCTAGTATAGTTCTCAAATCAACTCCATTTCATGTCATTCTTTTCAAAACACTAGCCCTCCTTCAATCTTTACATGTTAGTCTGTTGAGAAAAACATAATCAGATGGGACTTCAGTGTCTTTTCATTATGGAATCTTATAATCCACCTGCATCTTCTGCACCCTTCTGCTTTATTTTCTTGCACCTTTGATTCCAAGTTGAGCTTCTGACTAGAGTCAGCCTAATTACTTATATACTGTAATCCTACTTTTGGCACTCTGAGCACCTACTTAAATAAATTTCTCTACGCTTTTCTTTATATATTTTTCCTATTTTAATTTGCTCTTTCCCATCAGTGTAGAACTACACTGTAATTTCTTATACAATTAAGAAAATTACTGACCTTACATTCCACTCAGCTTTTGACCAAAATACTTTCTCTTGTTAGAGTAAATTTCAGAAGAGTTGTCTGTACTACTTGTCTACATGCTCATTCTCTCTTCCTGTTGTTCTACTAAAAAACTCACTGACTCAAATCATGAGTCAATTTGAACTCATGGCTACCTTATCTGTACTTCCCCATGTGGCTCTCCAAGATCATAAACCGTGATGAGAGTAGAAAGCTTCATTTTTCTCCTGCAGGGTCAGCTGGCAGTTTCCAACTGTTGACCTTGTGGTTAACAGCCCGACGTGTAACCACTCCATCAGTTGTGTTCCAATTTACAGTACCCCTATGTGCAACAGAATAAACCATTGCCATCTTCTCAATTGTTGCAGTGTTTGAACGCAGATGCAAGGGGTCTTGGTGGTGCAATGGGGTATGTGGTGAGCTGCTGACCACAAGGTCGAGCAGTGTGAAACGACCAGCCACTCCCAGGGAGAATAATGAGTCTTTCTATTCCCATGGAAGCCTCTGAAACTCACAGGGGTAGTTCTACTCTGTCCTATCTAGTTGCTGTGAGCAAGAATGAACTTAACAACAGTGGATTTATTTTTTGGTTTGGGGTCAGGTACACCTTAGTCCTCAAGGCGGCATTTTTTCTTTTTTTCTTTTTAAAAACCTCTCATCACTGCACCAAATAAATCAAGACCCAACTTAATTATCAATCACTACGTACAAGGGTCAATTTTTTACCTCCTGACTTCTTAGCTGCATTTGATTACTTGCTTTCATTTTTCTTGTTCTTCAATAGCCTTCATGATACCATATTTATTTATTATGAATACTAATCTGCTTTTTTGGGACTTCTTTCCATTTTGCTTTATGTGGTATTGCTTTCCAGGATGTTCATGATACCTTTTCTCTTCTTTCTCAATTCACATTCTATACCTATCACCCTAGATCTTTATTTTTAAGGCTCACATTTATTTCAGCTCCTATTATTCTATTCAATTGTAGAGAAGTATACACAAGTGTCTCCTCAATACATCTTCTTAAATATCCAGTAGTCATTTCAAGTCCATTATGTTCCAGAAAGAACTCCTATTCCAGAAAGAACCACCCTTATTTTCCAAGTTTTGTCCTGTCATTGTCTTTAGTAAAGAAAATGCCAGATTAAATAATTGGGAGTTATTTTATAATCTGTCCAGCTTTTACTCTCCGTGATGCTTCCTCCCGAGTCTACCTTTGTCTTTCTTCAAGGACTATAATAGACTGCTTGACTAACTCAATGTAAAGAAAACAAAAATTCTCACAGTCAGACCAAAAGACAATCTTGTGATAAATGGATTGAAATTGCCAATGATTTCATTGTACTTGGATCCATTATCAATGCCTATGAGAGCAATAGTAAAGAAATCAAGTTATGTAGTACCTTGAAAAATTGCATTGCAAAAGACTTCTTTAAAGAAATATAATGTGCTTGCCCAAATCATGGTATTTTAAATAGTTTCATATGCTTATAAAGGTGGGACAATGAATAAGAAGACAGTAAGCATTGAATCTTTGAATTATGGTGTTGATGAAGAATATTAAATATACCATGCACTTCTAGAAGAATGAACAAATCTATTTTTGCAGATGTATAGGCAGGATGCTCCTTACAAGTGAAGCCTACTTTTCCCTCTCTCACATTCTTTGGGCAGGTTGCCAGGAGAGGCAAGTTCCTGAAGAAAGACATCCTGCAAGGCAAGTGAATGAAAAGGAAGGAGACTCTTCATGAGATGGAGTGGGAAAGTTCCAGCAATGGTGAAAGGATGGTAAAACAGAACTAAATGCTGCCAGGCTGTCCACCATCTTCACAGTTGCTACGTTTGAGTCCATTTCTGTAGCTGCTGTTAATCCAGTTTGTTGAGGGCCTTCCTCTTTTGCATTTACTTTCTACCAAGGAGGGTGGCCTGTTTAGGGAATGATCTCTCCTGAAGACATTCCCCCAATTTAGAAAGGGTCTCTTTGTCCACAGTTTAAAGGAGTGTTCTGACACGAATAGATCCACCTTAATGATTACAGATCTTAGAATTCTGCCTAAGTAAGGCAGATTTCAAAGAAGTCTCTCACTTTCCATGCTCTCCTTCCCTTGTCATCTCAGCAAGGGTAAATATCTCTTCTGGGACTCCTGTACAGTTTAGGTCTATTGTCAAAATGATACACAATCCGTTAATTGGCTACTTCCACCCCATATACTAAAGCAGAGTTTACAGGTTCCCAGACTCAGTGACTTCTCTCTCACAACACTGGATTGCATATTAGAATGCTCATTTCAATTTATGAAAATAATCTATTTGGCTAACAGAGGATTAATCATAATGGGATTTAGTGATGATGGCTTATGTTTTCTTCCAATTTTAAACTCTCCAACTGAGAGCTGAGCATCATTGCTCTCTGCATCCTTTTGTCAATCATCATGTTAACTTTTCAGTGGGTTGAGCTTTGTCAAGCAGAGAAGCACAGGCATCTCTTTTATTTCTTTGCCTCCAGCAGCATGCATTAAGCAGAGCCCGGTAGTATGATTTTGAGATTGGAGTGGAGGGTTGTGGAAGCTGAATATTAATAGACACGAAGGTCAAGAGACCCCGAGTACAGAGATTTTTGTTATTCTTTCAACATTTATCACCAGATGCTTGTCTCAAATAAATCTGGCTTTGAGAAATGGTTTTTAAGACTTGCTTAGATGTGACAGCTGTAAAAGTCCCTTGTGAACTCTGAAAAGGCAATCTCAGCCCAGCTGCTCATGTTTAGGGCTATCCAGAATGAAAGTGCTGTTAGCGACAGATTCATTTCTCCCTCTCCAAGGGCTTTGACAAATGTGCTTTACCAAAGATGAGAGTGGGTTTCCCCCTACCCCACCCTATTTTTGTTTTTCTAGATGAACTTAACAGCATTCTGGGTCCTTGACCACCAGAGCTATGCAAAAAGAGTGATAAGCCTTGTGGGTTATACGTGTAGTGAGTAGTAAGCACATGAACCATCTGTGGCAGTCATGTACTTTGGTAGCAATTTCATGATTGAGAATGTAGAGGTGGATTCTACCCTGTCAATCTGGAGACAGCCACTAAGACACCCTTTTCTGATAATTCTGGGAAATCTCATGATAATTCCTCCATGGAGGTGAAAGACACAAGTCTCAGTCCTTCGCAGACATTGTAACTCACAAGACAAGATGGCAGCATTCTGCTAGACCCTGAGTTCTTGAAACTGAAGGAGCCAGAGGAGAAGTCACATGGGCTTGTCCTGATGGAACCAGACCTCGGGGACCAGAGAAGCCACGTTGAGACTCCTGCCAGTGCTGAGATGCTTTTTACTACCACTGGATACACAAGACTCTGCATTCACTGGTCCGTGATTGTCCTGGTGTCATTGCATGTGCTTCATGAGTCTGAAGAAGACTTTATAGATTGGCATTGGACATATGGGCTAATATTGGACTTATGGACTTAGACTGGACTGGGTTGGGGTGATTTCTCAATGCTCAATTTCTCTTGTATATAAACCTCTTCCTTATATACATATGTGTGTTTATGAATTTGTTTTTCTAGTCTACCCAGACTAGCACATCATCTTAGTGTGGGGACAGCTTAGTTGCTGGTAGCACATTGGTAAAGGGTTTCTATAGAACAGTGGTTCACAACCTTGCTAATGCCGTGACCCTTTAATACAGTTCTCCTATTGTAGTGACTCCCAACTACAAAGTTATTTTCATTGCTACTTCATACCTGCCACTTAGCTACTGATATGAATCTGGCAACCCCTGTGAAAAGATCCTTCAAGCCCCAAAGTGGTCACGATCCACAAGTTGAGAACGACTGCTATAGAGGATCAAAAGACATAGAGGTACATCAAATTAATTAATTATGCAAAAGTGCACATAGGAATTTGACTGTAGACTTCATTTTGTTGAAGAACCCTTGGAGAATTTCCTGGAAGTAACTGGCTGGTAGATGGAGTTGTACAGAGTTCCTTTCAATAAATCCTCCTTCGTGGATATGCCTGGATTTCTCATTAGATTGTAAATACATTTATTCTTTTCTATTTCCTTCAGAAAGGATACAGAACCTTGTCTCCTCAATTAATTAATTGCTTTGGTCTTGTGACACATTAAGAAGTTCTGAGATTTTGAGCCAATTGAAAGAAAATCCATGTTAGAATTTAGGACAGAGTAATGAGATGGGGTAAATGAACTATTTACTTCCTTTAAACCTCATTACAATGACTTGCCCTCAGATAGTTTTTTTTCTTTTCTGCAGCCTTGACGTCAAAATTCTAATCATTTCCCATTGTCAAGCTAAACTACCTACTCTGAAGAAGCTGACCCAAATCTCTTATGTTAAAGCAGGATTAGAGACCTCCATCCAGAGAATACATATGCTGTCACAGAGGATGGGCTAAGGTTCTACTATATAAAGTAGAAACAAAGTGAGATTGATTTCAGCTGTTGGATTGGCCTCCCTAAGTCAGAGCGTATCCTCTCATAGCTGATGCAGGGCACTCACTTTATGCTCACCACGTGCTCTATGGAACTTCAACATGAGCAAGAGATAAAGAAGACACTGTGTGTCCAGAACAGGGAGGAAGGCTTCTTTGATAAGGAGATTAGAGAGAGAAAGGTGGGGGAAGAGAGAGAGAGACTTCACGTCTAGCCTCAAAGGACCTTCTGAGCTCAGGCCTCTTCTTTGGTGATCTGCATGGAAAACATTCCTCTCCATTTAAAGCTTCACATTATTTCCTTCCCCACTTAGGTCATCTCCCATTTTTAAAGGTCAACAGTGCCCCAAAAGATGACGTAATAGAATCACAATAGTTACATCTCATGACATTCACAGGTTCCAGAGATTAAGGAGTGAAAATGTTGCCTCCAGCACACATACTTTCACAGGATCAATGGTTGATAAATATAAAATATACAATGGGAAGGGGAAGTCAAAATAGTCTAGACTTTGTCCACTTTATAGTATAAACAAGTTAGGAACCCAGCATTGTTGGGTAGGGATGGCACAAAGTTGACAGAAAGAGTGTTTAAAGATTTAGGTTCAAGATCAGATTTTTTCGGTCAGGTTTTATTTACATGACAAGGGACTTTTGGGGAGAATAAGGCTGGCTGCCCCAAGCAGGACCCCAAGTGCCTTAAGAGGACAGAGGAAAGGGATTAGCTTCAGATTTGTTTTTGTGACTAGAGGTAGAACAAAAGGAGTGTGCCTTCATATGGGTAGAGGTTTGCATGGTTTGAATCCCTCACTGACACCAAGGGAGGGCACTGCCTCTCTTGCCAGCTTGCCCAGCAGTAGGGAAGGAGAAGATGAAAGGAAAGGATGAAGCTTCATACTTGTCAGCAGTCATTATCAACCCTTGAGTCTGTGATTTGAAGTTCAGTATCTCACATAAAACTGAGATTTATTAGTAGAGTTTTCTATGAGTCTGAGTCAATTTGATGGCATTGGGATTTTATTGATAGACATCAAGTCACTTTGTAATTCTCAGCAACATCATGTGACAGAGTAGAATTTCCCCATTGAAAATCAGAGGGTTTTTTTAGTCTATAAGCTTTATGTAGCAGGCTGTCAGGGCTTCCTTCTGGGTAGCCACTGAGGTGGGATTGAAACTGCTCACTTTTCAGTTAGCACCTGGACACTTATCCTCTGAACTAGTTCTCAATGTCAAATTATTATTCTATATATGTCATTCCTTGTGGTTTAGTTTTTCTGATAGAAACTTTTCTGATACAGGCCTGGGAGAGAGGCTTGTTAGCCATCTTCAAATGGCTACATTGAATGGCTACAACATGACCAAAGAAATAGCTTTTGTCTGTGTTGATTTAAAGCCTAGAATGGAAAGTCAGGATGAAGGCAGGATAGCATTTAGACTCTGAAACAGTCTGATTTCGATCGAACTTTAGCTCTGCCATTTACTTATGGCTTTAGTTTCCTCACTTGTAAAATGGAGATAATAATATCCATTTCATAGGTGTGGCACTCATGTGCTTATGTTAATTTCATGATTGAGATGTAGGGGTGGAGACTAGCCTGTTAATCTGGAGAAAGTCATTGAGTAGCCAATGAGGCCTCTGTGTGGGCATGGCTTTCTCTTGATATGTTTGGGAAATCTCGCGATATTTCCCTCATGAAGATGAGAAGCTAGCTCCCCAATTGTTGGGAGTTACTATTAGAGATGATTAATCATGGACAAGACAAGATGGCAGCGTCTGAGGAGCCAGAGAAGCCACACAGCTTGCCCTGATGGAGTCAGACCTCTGAAGCTGGAGAGGCCATTTGGAGATGCCTGCCAGTGATGAGTTGCTTCTGCCACCCCTGGATACTGTTGATGAATCCTGAGCCCTGGAAGCGAGGAGCCATGGGGAGACCCCTGTCAGTGCTGGATTCTGCACCCACTGACCTGTGACTTTGTGAGATGTAAGGAGACACAGAACGGTATCAGGCATATGGGCTAATACTGGACTTATGACTTTGAACTCGACTGGGTTGGGATGCTTTTTCAGTGTTCCATTCCTTTTGTATATAAACCCTTTCCTTGTATCTACATGCCTGTCCATGAAATTTGTTCCTCTAGTCTGTCTACCCGGACTAACACAATAGGATTGCTATGAGAATTAAATGAGTTGATAATGCCTTGCTAGTAGTAAATACAATTTAAGGTTTTACTAAACTTTAAGAAGTCCAAGGAGATAGAGTTTGACTATAATAACCATTAAAAATGATTAAAACTATCCAACAATGCAGTAAAATGCCATGTATAAAACACAGACCAGAAAGGAAGCAGAGTAAAGAAATACTTTTGTGGAATCTGAAGACCTAATTCAAGTCTCGACTCAACTCTCTGGTATTTTCATCCTTATGGACAAGTCATTTAATTTCTCAACCACTCCATGTCATCATCTACAATATAATTTAAATAAAGAAATATGATTGGTGAAGCTTTGTTATCTGTCAAATGCTAGTTCTTGCTATTTCCTTGAAAGTTATGAATGAGAACCTGGTTGAATTATCCTTTGTCAATTAACACCAGAGAAAGACTTCTTTCTGTTGAAAAAAGGTTTGGACTAGTTAATCCATAAGGATTTTTCTTGTTTGAGTCTTATGAACTGCTTCTTAAGGAGCTTATCTCTAAATGCCTATGATCATATTAAAGGAATAAACAAGGGAATTTTTTTTAATAGAATGTATGAGATAGAGTTGTATTAGGGAATACAGTTAAGTCAAGCATTCAGCAGGGAAGTTTTGCTGTCTTTATTATGCCTATAATACATGCCTTACACTTTTGAGGGGAAAACTTTCACAACCTACTACCCCTTTATTTCTGGTATATGTAAAGGTATTATACGTAATTATACAGTATTTACATAGGTGCATTATGTATGAAAATATGATAGTCTATCTGACACAACTTGAGTTCAGGTTGTTGTTTGCTGTTGAAGAGCTCCTTCTTCATTTGAATTACAGTCAGTTCCTCTTCAGAGTAAGCAATTCCATCCTCTATATGCAGGTTTAAGATGAGTTGACTTTCTCATTTTCCTTTGTAGAGCTTCAAATTGTTATGGTTAAAAATAAAGTATTTATCTTCAGTTTAGAAATCTAATAAAACTTTGACAGGAGTGTGAAATGGTATAAAGCATCTCTTCAACAAATCCATCTCAATAACATTTCCTGACAATCAAAAACCTTCAGGGCCACCCGTTAATGACTTCTGAAGTTTTAACGGATTTGTACTAAGGATGTGAGAATGACTGGAAATGGGTTTTAAACTAGTGCTAACTTGTTTGTTTTAAGATCCACTCTCGCATTCAGTTTTTTTGAAAGGGGTTGAAAATATGCCTCCATTAAAATGTAGACTGATGAAGTGATTACAATAATGAGAGTGCTACTTGCTTCTGTGCAGAATTACCAGGAAACTGCTCCAAGGTACAACTTTATAAAGGGATAAATGCTTTTTGAGAAGCTTAGAATCAAAGCCCAGAGGAAAGAGGAAACTAGCTATCCATCCCATAAGGGCTGGATGATAGCCTACTAGGTGAGACCCTGGGTACCCAAACCCATGGCAGAAAGGGACATTAGTGGGCAAGTTTAAATGATGCCTTAAACTTTGTGCACATCATCAGAATTAACTGAGGAGATGTTTTAAAACATACATTCCAATCCCAGAGGCTCTGATGCATTGTGGGTAAAGTATAGACTAGCAATATAAAGTATTTGTCTACTCAGTGACCTGCAAACCACATGGTTGGAAGTTTGAAGCTACTAGCCATGATTCAGGAGAAAGGTCGGTCTTTCTACTCCTAGAGACAGTGATGGCCTCGGAAACTCACAGGGACGGTGAGCTTGGGTCCTACAGGGTCGCTGTGTGCTAGCATTCACTTTATGGCAGTGAGCTTGGAGTGTGATATGTACATAAAAATTTCCAGATACTCTGATTATCAGCAATGTTTAGAAGTCATTGGAATGATGTAATCCTCAAAAAACTGGGGTTCCTGATTTAAGTTTAAGAACTGAATTGTGGTGGGTAATCTCAAAGCACTTAATCTCTGAATGCCAGTCTTCCAGAATTTTAGGGACATGAAACAAGTTGGCAAGTCTGGTGAGAGTTGCAGGGAATTTGAAGAGCAAATCACATTCTGTGATTTCGTTGCATTATTCTGAGGCCCTGTTACTATAAGGAATGGCTCTTTGCCTACATGCGAGAAGACTATTGTCAAAGTTTGCACGCGGACCAAATAGTTTGCTATTGATTGCTAACCTAGAGGTTGGTAGTTCAAACCGGTCTGGCCCTTCTGTGGAAGAAAAGAGCCCTATGGGTCAGTTCCACTCTGTTTCATGTGGGTTCACCAGGCATCAACTTGACAGCAACTAATACATGAATAAGAATATTGTCTGGGAAGGCTTGCAGACTCAGATATTTGACTCAAGATTGTCTTATGGTTTACCATCTTATACTTTGATCTCACATACCTATCTATGGAGGCTAGTAAGCCTTGAGTTTACGATGAAAGAGATCATAGTAATTGTTGAATGCATGATTTTTAATTAGTCAGCAAATTCATGAAATAGAACTTGCATTCACATTCAGTATATGTGTTAGGTTGCTCTCTCTAGAGAAGAAAAATCAGTGATCTATGTATTTATGTATATATGGGGTGCCCCCCATTGTTTTCAAAGCTACATATGTATTTAACCTTTTTTTTTAAAACAAAATAGCCCATTTACCTTCACAGTTCTCTTCATTATATTAATGCACTGTCAAACATGTGACTCCATTCTTGGAAACATTTTTCAACCTCAAACTATTTGGATGGCTGACAGCACCTCTCAGTTTTTTTCTTCACTTCTATGTCAACAAATTGCTGTCCTTTCATGGCTTTCTGCATTCGTGGAAACAAAAAGAAATCACACAGAGGTCAGGTGAGTAAAGTGTGTGGGGCAAGAAGAGGAATGCTGTTTTCTTTTTGTCCCCAACTGGCATACTAAGGTGACTGTCTGAGCAGGTGCATTGTCATGGTGGCAAGATCAGTTCCCCATCTGCCACAAATTAGGCCTTTTTTTGTTGCACACTGCCACACAATCTTTTATGAACCTCTAAGTTGAAAGTTTGATGAACAGTCTGATCTCATGGAACAAGTTCCAAGTGCACGATGCCCCTCATATCAATAAAATAAAAGCATCATTTTTTGGAGGGGTACCCCCTCGTGTACGCTATGGGCATTATATGTACTTGTATATAATTTACATTGATGTGCTGCAGATGAAAGTATGCACTCTTTTAACTATACCCAACCCAATTTGAGTTTAGGTTGCTGTTCGCTCTTGCAGAGGCCCTTCCCCATTTGAATGACAGCCAGGTCCCCTCTAAAGTATGCAATTATCTATTGATATAGCTAGATGATAAGATATACCTAGAGAGGTTAAACAATATACATAGAGATCAAAAGACACATGGACACATATATACACACAGAGGAAAAGATAAATTTATATCAATAAAATAGTTCACACAGTTGGAGGAGATTAGTCCAGTCTGGCTCAAGTCCATGGGGCATTTACTAAGTTGGAGGCTTCCCTTGTCTCCCATTGCTGTGAGGGCACAGAAGACCTACAAAGAAGCAAGAAGACCAAGCAGGTAGACAAAGCAGGAAGACTCTAGGCTGGTTGGTGCATCCAAGATCAGTAGGTCAGATGGCAAGGTGCTGATGTATTCCAGCCTCAGCACGCAATACACCAGGCTTTTGTAAGTCTAAGTCTAAAAGACCCGAAGTGTATGGGCCAGATGCAGTATCCAGAAGCAAGCAAGTTCTTTACAAAGTCTACTTATACAGAAAGTAGGCTACGGCCCTGAGGAACTTCCTTTCAAGCTCATCACGGTTGTGACCTGAGTCAATGGGTTACATTTCACCCTAATATTCTTACAACTGATTGGCTGTTCACAGCAGATACCATTATGGAGATTGCGAAATGGTAGGTCATATCTATGGGAAGAGTAGGCCTTAACAGCAAAAAAACAGAGAATCCTGGCCCTGCTAAATTGACACAAAACCCAGCTATCACAGTATACCATCAGTTAAGCCAGCTTTACTCAATTTATGATCCTTACTGATTGTCAATATAGGTTTGTGAATACAATTTTGCAAATTACTTAAAAACGTAAGGGCAGTCAGGGAATGTCTGTTAAGAGTTATCTGACAGCAAATTATTTCAGAAGGAAAACAGATTTTTTGCAATGGAAATATTTCCTAATATATCTCTCCAACCAGAATACACTTTGAATATTTTTTCTTAAAGGGCACATTATGTTCATCTGTATTTTACAGCTTATTTAAGTTTCTCTTCAGGTAAAACTTACATAGGAAAGTAGAACAAACAACATTTTTTAAAAGGGTCTGCGTGATGTGGAGGGAGGATGAGAAAATAGAGCACTTTCAGGATAATTGAAAGATAAGTGAGGAGAAAATCTGTTGTTCTCTCGATAGTGCCTTCTACAAACTTAGAGGCCCAGGGTTTCTGATGATTGGGGGAAAATTTCCTTCCAAGGAATACTGGATACCAAGGAATTATGCCTGGATTACATATGCTGAGAGACTGGGAACCATCTGCTTGTTTCTGGAACATGAGTTTTATGGAAAAAGCAAACCAACAGGAAACCTGAGTTTTGCAAACTTCCACTACCTCAGCAGCAGGCAAGCTGTGGCAAACATCATCAACCTCAGAAATGTATGTTGATTCTAAAGACTTCTGATGGTGGCCTTAAATCTTGCCTTCTAGTTTTCTGGAAGAGAGGCTGTCAACTTGTTGCTATTAAGTTGATTCCAACTGCCCCATTGGCTTTCTAAGGCTGTAATATTTATGGAAGCTGTCAGGTCTTCTATCCATCACATGGCTGGTGGGTTAAAAAGTGTCATCCTTGCAATAAACAGATAGGTCACATAATGATAGGACCCAAGGAATCTTTAAAAATTGTTAGTGCTCATTAATATCTGCCTTTTCCTCTTCCACCTAGACTTATAGCTAAAGCACATTACCAAGTTCCCTGTTACTCAAAGCTGTCATGTAAGTGAGTCTAATGTGTGTCCTTCCTTGTCTTGGTCCCTGCGAGGCCCCTATTTTCTTGCCATCAGTGAGCTGAATGCTGAGAATAAGGCAAAGAACTCTGCAGTTCCTGCCTTCTGTGGTTGTGTCATCCTCTAGGTCAGTGGTTCTCAACCTTCCCCATGCCGAGAACCTATCATACACTTCCTCTTGTTGTGTTGACCACCCCCGACCATAAAATTATTTTTGTTGCTACTTTGTAATTGTCATTTTGCTACTATTACGAATTGTCATGTAAATATCAGATATGCAGGATGTATTTTCATTGTTGCAAATTGAACATAATTAAAGCATAGTGATTAATCACAAAACAATATATAATTCTATATTGTGAAATATTAATTTCGAATGACAATTAAATCAAATTTAGTCTTGAAGCATGGAGTGGCATAGGTAACAGTCTTTCTACCGGATGCCGGTAAGGGGGCATGTCTACATGTTGATGGACTGCATGGGTAAGGATAGAGGAGTTGGGTCTCGGTCCCTAAGACCATCACAAACATGTGTTTTTTGATGGTCTTAGGTGACCCCTGTGAAAGGGAGGTTCAACCCCCAAAGGCGTTGTGATCCACAGGTTGCTAACCTCTGCTCTAGAATCTTAGGCATTAAATAAATAAGTGAAAGATTTTGAAAGATACTGACATCCCTCCTCCCCCGAGCCAAGGCAGTTCATCTTTAAAAGAACAGGCATATTTTTCTTGAGGAATGGCTGGTGGGTTTCAACAGCTGAGCTTTTAGTTAAATTCCAACACATAACGTACTACCCAACCATGGTTCTGTGGGAATGTATATCTGATTTCAAGTTTAAAAGAGTTTTAGGATTGATTCTGAGCTACAGAGTTTTTACCTGGCTACCAAGTATTCTGGGCATGACCCAAGGTGAGACTATACCAGGGTCCTTGGCTTAAATTAGATAATCGCACCACTATTTCTGAGGACCCACTATGCCTCATTCGATAGGTACAGAACTAGAAATTAGGAAAAGATGTAAAGATTAGAATGACTGGTGTCTGTGTTTAAAGAACCATCAGTGCAGGAAGATGGCTGAAGGGGATACGAATGACCACTGACGACACTGCTGGGTAAGCATTGCGTGACTCACCTCAAAGTCAGTGGTTTAAACTGATCAGTCACAGGTTGGGGGGCGGGGGGAGAGAGGTGAGGTGATGAAGTTGTCTGTTCCTATAAAGATTTACACAACCTCCCCCTCAGAAACCTAATATAGTTATCAAGGATTTCATTTTGCTTGGATCTCTTGGAAGCAGCAGTGAAGAAATCAAATGACAAATTGTTTTAAGCAAACTTGTTGCAAAAACCTTCTTTATAGGGTTGAAGGGAAGGGATGTCACTTTGAGGATGAAGGTGGGTCTGACAGGTCATGGGATTTTTTTTGGAGGGGCATCACTGCCCTCGGGTGGTGGGAGTAGGAGGCCCAGCCTTTGCTCCTGTGGAGCTGCTGCTGGAATTGAACTTCCATCCCAGTGGACCACAGTCCCGCGCACAACCATTACGCCACCAGGGCTTAGCCCAGTCATGAGATTTTTTAAATCATCTCATATCCATGTGAAAGTTGGACAATAAATAAAGAAAGCCTCAGAAGAATCTATGCATTTGAAATACGGTGTTTGTAAAGAATATCAGCGTACCAAGAACTGTCAAAAGAAAAAAATGAATCTGTCTTGAAAGAAGTACAACCAGAATGCTCCTTAGAAGTGAAGATGGCGAGCTATTTTTGGTCAGATTTCCTTTGGCTATGTTACCAAGAGAAATCAGTTCCTGGTAAAGGACACCGTTCTTGGTTGAGGGTCAGCTAAAACAATGGAAGTTCCTCAACAAGATGAATTGACACAGCAGCTGCAGCAAAGGGCTCCGACGTAACAGTGATGGTGAGGATGGGGTGGGACCAGGACCTGGTTTCTTCTGCTGGGCACAGAGTCAAAATACACAACAGCAGCAACAGCAACATGAGTAATATCCCTCATCTTTTTGCACTGAAAGTAGGCAGGTACTTGGAGTTATTAAAAGATTCTCTTCAAAGATTTCTGTTGTTAGTTATTGTCGTCTTGTCTACTCATAGCAACTCCATGTGTGCACTTACATTGTTCCAAAGAACTTTCAGAGGTGGAATACTTTGGAAACTGATCACAACATCTGTCTCCCAAGGCACCTCTCATAGAAACTCAGAAAATGAAACAGCCTAAAAAGCACAACCAAATTCACTTCCAAATATATTCTGACTCTTGGTGATGCCACACTACATGGGTTTCTGAAGCTGTAAATCTTCATGGGATCAGAAAGCCCCACCTTTCTCCCTTGAAGCCTGCTGGTGGGTTTGAACTGTCAACCTTGTGGTTAGCTGCTCGATGCATAGCCCACTACAGCATCAGAACACTTCAAAGTGGGTTCAGTCATTCATCTTTCCTCTAGTAATCTAGAATACCCAGCTTCTTACGCCTCTCTGGCATTACAATGCTTTATGGTGCTATGCAGATACTGCATGCTTCACAGTTTGAAGGTTTGTGATAACCTTAGGACAAGCAAGTCTATCAATGCCATTTTTTTCCCCAATAGCATGTGCTTCTTTTGTGTCTCCATGTCACATTTTGGGTTCTCATGATATTTCAAACTTTTCATGATGCAATAACACACTTATAGATTACAGTATGGCACAAACATACCTTTTATATGCACAGGGAAGCAAAACCATGGTGTAGCACATTTTAAAGTGATATTTACTTTATTGAGGCAGTCTAGGACTGAGGCTGCACTGTCTCAGAGCCAAGTTTGTAGATTTGTAGTTCTTAATAAAGATCCCACATTGGCCAATGTATTTACAGACCACATGACTCTGCTGAAAGCCAGTTGGCCTTAGTATTAATAAGTGGGTTCGGTCTTGTCAGGGAAATATTTGGAGCTTTATAAACATTTTCAGAAGATTAATTTACTCTCACAGTGAATAAGATTGCTGGGCTACAATATATCCTCAAGGCTGATTTTATTCATGGTAATTTTACTCAGTCAATTACCTCTTTTTCCTCTTTGTCAATTTCCTCTCCACCAAAGCATTACAGTATGCAGAAGAAAATGCAGGTAGGTATAAAATATAAGGCTTCAGAATCTATAAGAAGATCTGGGATACCTGGGAATTTAACTATGAATTAGGCTTGGCAAACTGAAACACTAATCAGACTTTCAGTTTGCAGTTTTCAAGGTTGTGTGGACTTTAGCACTAAAGCGATATCATTGAGGATATTTCTTATTTGACAGCAAAGTAAACTTTTTTTACCTATGTAAACAAATACATATATACTGTTAGTTCCAGGTTATGAGCTTTGGATTCACAGGTACATAAAAAGGATCTAAAGACTTTTGGAGAACTAATTTATTCAAATGGTAATTCATTGAGTGCTATAATAGATACATTTTCAAATTGTCGTAGTGCTATTGAACCTCCGAGTCTGATCAGATGATGCAGTGTCAGGGAGAGTGCTTGTGGGAAAGATGGCTCAACAGCTTCTATAGGGGTGAATGGGGAGTTTGCATGGGGAGAATAGGGGAGTAGGTTTTACAGGTGGAACGTACTGGCACCAAGCGCCCCTTTTCTTTATTTATATTTAAGGAAAGTGCAATTATGAGTATAATGCATATTTCTGTTTTCTTTCTTTCTTTTTTTTGGCATCACAGCCCTCTGGTGGTCGTGGGAGCTACCCAGCGCTGTTCCTAAGAGCCGCTGCTGGATTTGAACTGCCAAGCCCGGGGGCCACAGTCTTACACTCAACCACTTACGCCACCAGGGCTCAGTCCCTATTTCTGTTTTTGCATTATAAAAAAATAATGTGTTTTTGTTGTTTCTGGTATTCACTCATACCTACCCCATGTGACAGAGTACAACTATCCCAGAGAATTTTCTTGGTTGTATGTAATCTTTACAGATGGAAGTAAATCACCAGGTCCTTATGTGACCACTGGCTAATATGTCAATCATGTGTAATCATCACCAATTTCTATTGTCAAATTAACATGACCATCAACAAAAACTCGATGCTTTCTAAAAAATTATTTCCCCCCTTACCCAAACTCTTCACTCTTGCTTACTATTAAATTCTAGTAGTCATAACTTTGTCCATTATAGGTTTACGATGATAGTGAAATCATACAGTATTTGTCTTCTTGTGATGGATTGATTCTCTACTCAGTCTGTTTCCAAGGCTTTTCCATGTAACACCGTGACTCTGGTAGCCTCTGTGCTCTTAAAAGATGTCAAGAACTTTTGGTGCAAAAAATCAGAAGATCTAATTCAACATATGATATCTACAAGATCACAAGGGTAAGGAGGGCTGTTAAGCCTTACTGAGGAAAAGGAACTTTCACAAACATTTCATCAGCAAAGTGCTCTGAATATTCTAAATTACCTGAGATTAACATATCAGTTAATTGGATTTGATACTGTTAGAGGCATGGGGATAGATATTTTTAAACAATTGGTGGGAATCAAGGACATAAAAAAGGCATTATGCAAATATTTGATTATTAAGATCTTCTGCCTAGAGGGGAGAAAATCAGATAATGGGAAATGAATGAGAATCCAGATTCCTGTATGTTTTAACATTACACTTTTTAAAGAGTAACATGTGGCCCCTTTGTCTGAACCAGCACAAAGGATGAATAGAGAGATAAGAAATTACTGAATGCTAATTGAGATAAGCATTGAGATATGCTGAGAGATAAGAATTACTGAGTGGGATGCAGGGATGGGGTGTTGGGAGTATTAGTGAGGTGGGGGTGAGAAGATAACATGGAAGCTCTAAGACTAATGAAGTGCACGGCTCCCAGTTAGGAAGGCTTTGAATAAGGAGTCCGAGTGGCATAGTAGGATCCATGTTGGGCAGCTACTTTATAGTTCTACTCCGTTCCACAGTGTCACTATGATTTGGGATAGACTCAATGGCGGTTATTATTATTATTTTTTTGCCTATAGTTCCCTGGTTGGTATAGTTTGTGCCCAGTTACTAAGCTAATGGTTGGTAGTTCAACTCCACCCAGGAAGACCTGGCAATCTGCTTCCTTAAATAAATATCACAGCCAAGAAATCCGAATAGAGTTGTATGACCCAATTGCTTATCAGATTGCAATTAGTCAGAGTACACTTAACAGCGATAAGTTTGGTCTTCTGGTTTCATATATCCGATGAAGCCATTCTAATATAGGTAATAATCTGTTCCTGACTATCTAATGAGGGTTGTAACTCGGTTTATACCTAATTAATCAACAAGGCATATTTGTGTTATCATCACAGCCATTTGTAGGTGTGCTGGTTTGTGGCTTCCTGTGATCCCAGAATAAGTGCGGGGGTGAATCTTTCTGAAGGACTTTTCTCTCATTATGTAAAAAAATTGGGACGACAGGCATGAGTAACTTGGTGTCTTTCCAAATAGAGATGATAATTAATAGAAGACTAGTAATGAAATCTTTGAACTACATGAAATTTAATCTGGGGTTATTCCACTTGATTTGAAGACTATGGATCCACAATTTTAGTGCTTTCCCCCCTGCTTTACTGAGATTTTGATGGATCCTTAGATGGCCATTGAGGTGATGGCAGTGAGCTTTCAGTTTTTATATAGTTAAGGGGAAGGGGAATATCTGCAGTCAAATGGTCTGGTTTTTACAATTTCATCCCCATCGATTGCTAACTGTGTAAACTTTGGCAAGATGTACAAAGCTTACCTCAATTTTCTCCACTGTAAAATGAGGGTAATATTTAAAGCTACCTAATATATTTTTGTGTAATTAAGTGAGAAATTGCCTTTTATGACTTAGCTAGATTTGGACAGGTGACTATGAGCATTAGTGGACTACCGTCATCATCTTCCTTATTATTTTCATCCTTAGAGATGATTGAAGACAATGCATTTAGAGGTATCCGTGACTTGTTAATTAATTTCTTCTTTTGAGCCTGGAAGAAGGCTCTTGTTATATGACAGAGTTCTGCCCTTGACTTTATCTAGGGCAAGGCTTTATAAAACTAAATTTAAATTCACTCGAAAGGCATCATTTGTCAATATAG